>JAAGKR010004522.1:0-60235 GCA_011419295.1 Clarias macrocephalus | reverse complement strand
TCACCTGAGTGCTTCCACTCTTATACAGTATGTCACCCCATGTTCCTGCCACTTTTGAAGAAAGTATTCACTACTGCCATTTTCTTTGTCCACCACCACCTTTCCTTCTGCATTTCTGTCTTGAAGAAAAAACCTGACCATCACATTCTGATCACCTCTGTTCTCTTCCCCAGCATGTACATTGAAATCTGCAACAATCACCACTCTCTCACCTCTGGGGATGCTCTGCATCACTTCATCTGACTCACTCCAGAATTTCTCCTTCTCTTCTTGATCACATCCTACCTGTGGTGCATACCCACTAACATCATTGAACATCACACTTTTAGCTTCAGACTCATCACCTGATCATAGACCCAACATTCAAAGTCCCTACCGTCACTTCTAAATTCTTGCCTTTCCTCTTCTCTCTCTACCTATGAACATTCCTTCTCTCCTTTTTCGACCAGTGGTAGCCCTATTTCCACCGGCACCCTAGGTCGACCAATCCGTTATGGAAGTCATGTCAATGACTCACATGACTGATTTGGGAAATGTTTTACGTCGAATGCCCTTTTTGCCTCTGCATTTATCCAGACTTGGGACTGGTACAAGAAGACACTGGATTGTGTGGTTGTATTAGTTTATGTTATATATAAAACCACCATGATGCCCATTTATTTAACACTCCCACTCACTCATTCACTCACCATCTATACCGTCACGGGTCAGGGTCATGGGCGGCCTGGAGCATATTCTAAGAGACTTGGGGGACAAAGGGTGCTCTCAGCGTGCCAGTCCATCACAGGGCATACACATATACACTCACACACTCATTCACATACTACGGGCAATTTGGGAATGCCAATAAGCCTAACCTACATGTTTTTGGACTGTGGGAGGACACTGGAGTACCCGGAGGAAATCCACCAAGCACGGGGAGAACATGCAAACTCCAGGCACACAGAGATGGGAATTGCGTCTGGCCGGGAATCGAACCCAGACCCTGGAGGTGCAAGGTGACTGTGCTAACCACTAACCACCATGCCACCCATTTATATACTAGAAATACTCACTGACAGATATTTAGCAATAAGAAATTCCATAAAGGAAAAATTAAACCCTGAAAAACATTCATTAGGTTTATATGACTGTTTATATTAGGTTTAAGTGTGTGATGTGTTCTGCTGCTGCTCTTGATCGTTTGTGTTGTATTTTTATTCTAGTGGCATCTTATTATTGAAAAATCCAACACAGAGATAATAATGATTTTAGTCCAATAACTGGCTGGTTAGCGATGTATAGAATACAGAGAGTTACCAAATCAGTCTTAAAGCTCTTCTGTTTAGTTCCTTAAGTTTCCAAGTTCCTTCATTTTCATGCTTGAGTAAAACACACATGTAGGTGTCCTTGGAGGCATACTAAGAAAATTTGTGTTCACACTTGCTTACCAAACTCATTTTCTCTCCTGACTTTGTCTTATATTTCTCTTTTAGCTCTTTCAAAGTCTCTTTGACCTTCCTTTTCTTCACCACATAGAGTTTAATCTCTTTAAAATGGTCAGTGTAGTGTACTTTCTAGTAAATACGGTGCACTTTCCATCATCAGACACTACACTGTGAGCAGAGGTTATATCTAATTAAAGCGTTAGTATGATGATGTTTAAAAAATAATATGAATGGTTTCCACTTGATTACTCAAGATCCACAATAACTTATCTAATAGCAAAGGTTTTTAAACACCGTAAGAAGAGAAGAGGAAAAAAAGAAACATGAGAGACCAGGAGATCAGTTTCTCAGGCTCTCCACTTTTTTTTTTTTTTTTTGAAGGTCTGCGCTTTGAAATGAACAGTTTTTAATGATTTTTTTTTTCTATGACAACTACTGACAACATTTCTCCCAAATTTCAAATAGAAATATAGTGAACATTTACTTAAAGAAAAAAACTAATGCATTACAATATATTTGAAGGACAAACACATCCTTCTTAACCTGTTAAATACCTACAGCTTGGGCTGTGGAGAGAAAAAAAAAAAAAGAAAAAAGAAAAAGGTAACCAAGCAGTACTTGATTGAGAACATCGTTTCAGAGATATCGTTTTTGGAAAATCAGATAAACAAGTTCATGTAAATTATGATAATGCAAGTAATTTGCCATCATATTTACATTAAATTTTAACTGTGTTCATCAGATGAGTGTACAGGTTGTTTCTGTACCTGCTGCAGCAACATGACCAAGGTGCCTAGTTTTTTATATCTTAGGGAGTAAGTTGGCCTTTTAGCCACCAGCTTCTCACCATGCTGCAGTAATTCAGTACCAGCAACCGGAAAGGAAGATCTCTTGCTGAAGTTACAAACACTTTGAACAATAGTCATGTCCATTAGCCAGTTTCACTGCGGCCTGGTTGTTGTGAAAAAATGCTGGTTATTAGTAGTTTCAGACATATTGGCATAAATTACATAATCATTGTATATTTAAAACTATCACCAAATGAATTTCCATTATTGGTTACTTGAGTAAAACAATGTAGGCATTAATGTATGACCTGGTGGTGTCAGTAACATATGATATCTGTAACAAGAAAGAGACCAATACACAGGAAGTCAAACTCAGGAAACGCTCTATCCGTGTTGTGTTGTTCCTGTAAGTCACATGATGCTAACAGTCGGGTGCTGCTTTGAATGCAGGCAGAAGGCTGCTCAATTCAGGGTTCAGTTGTGGGTGGACAGAAGAAAAAGAAGATCAACCAATACATTAAAACGTAGGTGGTGTGTTTGGATACTTTAAGTGATGATGGTGTTGCTACAAAAGGTTTTCTTTTTGCACTTATTTTGCACCTATTTTGCCCTACGGGGGGAATTTCCCCCCAACTCTAAGTAAAGCTGTAAACTTGTCTCTCCTTTATTTATCGACTTGCCGATTTACACTTTTCTTGTTCGAGGTCAACCCGGGCCATCTGGTGTTGGCTCTAAGCGCAGCAAACTTCCTTTCCATGCCTGAGTCAAATTTCTCACTGCATTGTGTCATGGTTGAGATTAGGGAGTCAGGATGGCACCTCTTGGGCTAGGGGAGGAGTTCTGGAGTGTGAGATTGATAGCTCACTCTGTGGCAGCCTGTTCATTTCTACATTACATGTAGGTAGATGTCAGTAAAAATGGCTGAACTTTAGTTATTTAGACTTAAAGATGGCGTCCATGAAATCGATGCAGTTTGTCTTGTTGTGACTTCAGTCACCGTTCGTGTCAGTGACCGATAGCAGTATGTTTTTAATGCTGTTCTCTTGTTATATGGAGAAAAACATTGTTGTGTTCACAAAAACACGCCTCCAGGAAACCTAATAATGCCATTAAAGCCAATGAGAAATCTAAAATCCTTGTTGTGCATTAGTGTATCAGGGGATTATATAGAAAAAATGGGAGTTTTTACTCTCAGAACTGAGAGTAAAAACTCCAGTGTTCTGTTATTCTGTACAATCAAAAGTCCCACTTGGCTGGAACACCCCTTGTAGATTGCAGATTTTAAATATATTGGGTGGGGGTCTTTACAGATATTGCCTGAGTTTAACCCCGAATCAGTCGGCCCAACTAATTTTATAACTGGCCCCTTCTCTAATCATTTAATTAATCTATTCGTCCCTACTAATTATACTTTTTGATATAAGCCACAAAGAAGAGCACCTGCTGCTGGATGATGATGTTAAACCTTGTGTATGGAGTAGATGATGTATTTTGTTTTATGTATATGTTAAACTTAAAATGTTATATTTGTGAAATTTTCATACAAGAATAAAATTAATTGGCGTTATAACATTATTAGTAGTCTCTGTCGCTATTGTGTAGTTTGTGTGTGTGTGTGTGTGTGTGTGTGTGTGTGTGTGTGTGTGTGTGTGTGTGTGTGTGTGTTCCCCACCAACCAGTTAGAGAAAGAAAGAACAGTAAGTGAAAGAAAAATCCAGCCCCTCCACTGCTGGAAAAAGCTTTGCAGGAGAACATCCAGGAAGTAAGTAAATTTAAAGCTTTAATATAAATCTCCTTATTTCAGTTGTTGTTTGACACTTGGGTAAACGTTCAAAAGTATCTTACTGTAAGTAAATGTACTGTGATTCATCATAGCTACAATGTACATACCAAGAACACTTACATTTTTTTCATATCTACTCACCGAAAGGCTCATATGTCACTTTGTGTACAGATTGGTAAGCAAATTAAATTAATCTGATTGTAAAGGATTTTCATCCTTTTCAAGCATTAAACTCAATCCTCAGTCTGTAATTGTTAATTTGTTCCATTACTTATGGATGTGTATTCCTGAATGGTTAATGCCACACTATTGTTAAACCAATTGAATTAAAGTTGAAACTCTTGACTCTGTACACATCTTAAGTGTTTCATTTCAGATTCAGTGTGGTGTTGTACAGAGGGCAAAGGCCAAACAAACAAACAAACAAACAAACAAACAAAAGTTTAAAAATGTATTGACTGTGTGTGTGTCTGTGTCTATATATACTGTGTATAATCACTTTTTGTCACACATAATGACTTCAGTGCATACACTGTACTTTAACAAGTTTTTAACATGGCAGTAATTAATTTTTTCTTACTTGAAACTTAGACTTTGCCCTGATTTACTTCTTAATATCAGATACCAGTAACAAGAAACCAGTGATGGCCCATTCTCTTCATTCCGATTTCAGGTAAGGTTTCATCTGATATATTCTACCCACAAGGACTGTAATTAAGGATAGATTGAAGATAGTGGAGTTTGGAGAGAAGCACAAACTCCATAACACTGGATTAAATGCTGGAGAAGACAGACTAGATAGGTCTACTATGATCGATGCCTCCATCAGCTTCGTGCTGGGTCGTGAACGTGAAGTTGGTGAAAAGCACAAACCTCACAGAACCATATTACTGGCTGGAGAATCAGGAGTAGATAAGTTGACTATTATCAATGGCATGTTGAAAGTGAAGACAGAATCTGGTGTGAGATCATAGAGACACAAAAATACCAGACTGTTTCTCAGACAGAATCAATCACAGCGTATGATGTGTTTATTGATCACAGCCCGTTCTCTCTGACCGTCACTGATTGCATGGATATGGAAGCCCAGAAGATTCAGAAGAGGGAAAAAAGTTGCTGAGTGTTTGCATGAGATATTCAATTTTATTCAGAAAATTCATGCACTGTGTTTTGTCACGTCATCTAACAGACCTCAACTCACTGACAGACAACAGAATCTTTTCAATGCCGCAAGTCTTTATATTCGACTGTAACGCAGAGAAAAACATTGTTCTGTCTGATGCGAGTAAAGAAAATAAAGGCTGATTTGGTCAGAGTAATGAAAAGAAACTTCCATGTTTCAAGTTCTACAAATTTGACTGTGAAAACCTTAATGATGGGGACATATTGAGCAATTATAAAGCATCAGGGGAGCAGTTAAACAAAAGTATGGAAGGCTTTCAGACCATTTTGAAAGAAAATGAAAGTGTATACTGGAAGACAAATGAAAGCATGATGAGATGCTCTGACCAAGTGAAGTGAAGCTCACCAGTTTAAAGGATCGAGTCACACAGACAGATTTCAGGATCAAGGAACTCTATCAGATAAAAGAAGCACTAGAACAACTTGATAAGGATAAAAGAGATGAAAATCTCTTTTGAAAAAATGAAAGAGAAATTTAAAACAGAGTCTGGAGAGATAAAGATTTTAGTAAACAAGAAAGAGAAAGAAAAAAGCAAGAAAAAGAAAAAAAAAAGTCCTGATGGTGGAGTTTTATCATTGTGTGGTTAAACTGAACAAGAGCTACTTAGAGAGTTACACTGCATCTACCGTTTCATATTTAAATATAAACCATATTCATTTCTTCATTTTGAAAGCAACAAAAACTGAATATTCAAAGCTCCTGGAGCAACTTGAAGTACTGTAACTCAACTCACTCAACTCTCAACTCAACTTTATTTGTATAGCACTTTAACAGCAAGAATGCCCCAAAGCTTCACATAAATAATACAATAATATAGTAATATAATAAAAATAAAATCAAATAAGTAAATTAAATTAAGAAAATAAGAAAAATTGTATATTAAAAAAGTACATAATTAAAATCAAATCACACACAAACAACATCTCATGTTGGTTTAAACGCCAGAGAAAACATGTGAGCTTTGAGATGGGACTTAAACACCCTCAGTCATGTGGCCTCACGAATGGTCACGGGTAGGTCATTCCACAGTTTGGGTGCCGCCACAGAGAAGCCCGATCACCCCTGAGCTTGCACTTGGTCTTGGGTACCGTAAGCAAAAGTTTATCTGATGATCCAAGTCCGGGATGGAGCAGATGACTTAAGCAGATCTGAGAGGTAGGGCGGGGCAAGGCCATGTAAACATTTAAACGTGACCAAAATAATTTTTTTATTTATTCGGTACTGTACCGGGAGCCAATGAAGAGAAGCCAGAACTGGAGAGAGATGTTCTCTTTTACGCATAGATGTTAATAGTCGAGCAGCAGAATTTTGGATCAGCTGTAGCCGATGTAATGCTGCCTGAGAAACCCCAAAATACAGGATTGCAGTAATCAATGCGAGTGGTGATGAAGGCGTGGATGGCTATTTCGAAAAGCCTAAAGGACAAAACAGGTTTAAGTTTTGCCAATTGCCTTAACTGAAAGAAACTGGACCGAACCTCAGCACTGATCTTTTTATCAAATTTAAGGCCATGGTCAAAAATAACACCTAAATTTGATGCTGTGGGTTTAACATGCTGCTCCAAAGCTCCTCAATCCAGAGGTGGAACTCTAACCAAATACCAAAACCTCTTTTTATCATCAAAATTACAAAAATTTTGGGCTAACCATGCCTTTATGTCATCTAGACATGTTAACAGAGCCTTGACAGAGTAGCCTTTCTTCTGTTTTAATGGGACATAAATTTGACGTCTGCATAGCAATGAAAGGAGATGCCATGTTTTCTCAGGATATAGCCGAGCGGCAACAAATATAACGAGAAAAGAAGAGGTCCAAGGATAGACCCCTGTGAGACCCCATATGTCAGAGGAGCTGATGAGGACTCCAGATCTCCAAGACTAACCGAAAATGTTCTATCAGTAAGATAGGACTTAAACCAGTCTAGAGCTGTCCCCCTAATTCCCATCCAGTGTTCTAAGCGTGACAGAAGGATGTCATGGTCTACTGTATCAAAGGCAGATGTTATATCAAGCAATGCTTCTACCAGAAAGTGCTGGCATGCATGAGAAGTTGGGCGCCATTAATTAATTCATATTTAGCTCACCCTGAACAAGTTGCATGTTCACCTTTGGAATTAATGTTTGATTCTACACAGCATCTAAGATCATTCTATGTTCATTTTCATTAATAATTCTCTACATTACTCTCAATATCATTTGACTTCTTGATGATACTGGATCAGTGTGATTTAGCCCTCAGTTGATCTTTTACTGAAAGACTGCAATACAGCGCTGTAAAAGTACAAATTTAGAATTTAAATTAATTATAGGCTATAAAGCTCTGAGTGGGTGCTCTGGGAGATGGAGATGGTCGGTGTGTTTGTTTAGTGGGATGTAATTTGGATCCTGTTGAGCACAGTGGGCCAGCATTGCCAGTGTCCTTGTTCGGTTTTAAAGGCTAATTTTTCCTTTGCCTGCGAGGTTAGGGCCACCTGCCAATAGCCTTTAGTCATGTCCAGCGTGGAGATAAAACACGCTTTTGTGTTTTTCTAATCGATCGATAAGATCATCCGCTCGGGGTAGTGGATAGGCATCAAACTGTGAGATTTGATTTAGCCGACAGAAATCACTGCAAAGGTGAATCGGCCTGTCAGGTTTAAGAACCGTTACGATGGGGCTGGACCAGGGGCTAGTCGACACCTCTATTATGCCGTTACGAAGCATACTACCTACCTCTGCTTCAATGGCACAGCGACGAGTTTCCGGAGCTTGGTACGGTCTCTGTTGGACAATCATGCCCGGCAGGGGGGACTCGCATCACGGAAGAGCTTGGGAATTTTTTCGAGCCACTGTGGGCCGGTCCGGATGGGTGCCGGTTGTGCCAGTGAAGCGAAGCTGCAGGGCACCGTGGATTTTCCCGTGAGCTGTGCTCGCGCGGTCCCTCGTAGTAATCCGAGTCTGTGGGGAGAGGAAAAATAGATAATTCTCCTGTACATGAGTTCCACTCAGCGGTATACACCATCGCGGTTCTTTTAGAGGGAGCAGTTGACAGGTGGACAGTGTACGATTCGTCCTCGCTGACTGCTGATGGAGTCGTGGTGCTCCGCCCCTTTTTGGAACTTGGTGCTGTGCACGGTGCTGATTGAGTTACCTTTGTACTTCCCCCAAGTTGAGCAAGAAGATGTTTTATAATGTGCACTGGGCTTCAGTGAAATCTGAAAAAATGGGTGTGCCACAGGTGAGGTCAGATTAATGTGCAAAAACTATATAATAAAACTATACAGTGGAACCTTGGATTACGAGCATAATTCGTTCCGGAAGTGGGCTCGTATTCCAAAACACTTGTAAACCAAATAGAATTTTCCCATAAGAAATAATGAAAACTCAAATTATTTGTTCTACAGCCCAAAACAATAAATACAAAAAAATTATTAATACAATATAAAGTAAAAATAAAACAAACTAGCCTGCACTTAATATTTAAAAAAAGTAAAAATAAATCCTGATAGATAAGTATTTCCATTTGCGCGGGCAGGCGCCGTGTATTTGTGTGTGTGTGTGTGTGTGTGTGTGTGTGTGTGTGGAATTAGCTCCTCGCCTTGTCTCCCACCTCGCTTTAAGTCTCACAACTAACATACACAATGCAAACACTGTTTTAACGGGGAAAAAAATACATTTCTCTAATGATACTCGCGTGAGCATACTAACAGAATCACTGATGTAAAGTAAAAAATAAAAAATAACAAATGAACCAGCACCTTACCTTTGAAAAGAATCGCAAATTATCTTTGAAAAGAATCAACACAGAGCTGAGTTTTCTGTGTAAATAAAGCACGAGTGCAGCAGGGGAGAGTGTGTGTGTAGGTGTCAAATAATGGTCGCGCACACAAAGTACAGTACACATGAGTAAACATGAGTGTGTGTGTGTGTGTGTGTGTGTGTGTGTGTGTGTGTGTGTGTCGATGTGTGTGGGGCACAGTGTCAAATTACGCGTGCACACACATAGAAAAGAGAGGGAGATGTTGATTATACCAGTAAGAGACGACCACTAAGGTGCAGCAGGGGAGACGATTACCCATAATTCTGCAGCGCAAGAGAGAGAAAAATCATTGTCTCAGTTGTGATTACTTGCCGCTCAGTGTCAAAATAAGAGTCGCATGCATGATACATGATACTCGGCACTCGTAAACTAATACTTACTTGGTTTCCAATTAAAAATTTATTAAAAATCTTTGCACGGTTTGCGGAACACTTGTAAACCACGTTACTCGCAATCCGAGGTTCCACTGTATAAGATACATAGCCTTTATAAGACTCTGCTTTTATTTAAGTGCCTCACAATGACGTCAAAATTTGTTGATTTTTTAAAACAATGAAAGCAAATCGTGCGCTGTTCTTTATTGGTTTCAGTGAACTTTTGCATGTTAGAAAATGAAATGAAACTCCGTGTATGCTTGCCTCACAGACGTGAAAAATATATAGAGTAGAACCTCGGATTGCGAGTAACGCGGTTTACGAGTGTTCCGCAAGACGAGCAAAGATTTTTAATAAATTTTGATTTGAAAAACGAGCAAGTCTTGGTTTACGAGTGCCGAGTATCATGCATCACGCATGCGCCTCTTATTTTGACACCGAGCGTCACTCTTGCGCTGCGGGATTGTGTGTAATCGTCTCGCTTGCTGGGTCTTAGTGCTCGTCTCTTACTTGCATAATCAACATCTCCCTCTCTGTTTCAGCGTCTCCTATGTGTGTGCGCGCATATAATTTGACACTGACACATGCACACACACACACACACACACACACACACACACACACACACACACACACACACACACACTCTCTTGCCTTTTCACCCCCTCCCTGGCTTCACAAACACACAGAAACTCTGCTCGGTCACGATTCTTTTCAAAGGTAAGGTGCTGGTTCATTTGTTTTGTTTTTTTACTTTACCGCCGTGATTCCGTTAGTATGCGCTAACGCCAGTGTCAGAGAGATTTCTTTTTTCAAGTTAAAACGGTGTTTCCGTTGTGTGTGTGTTTGTTGTGAAATTTAAAAAGCGAGGCGGGGAGAGGGAGGAGGAGTGTTACTGTGTAAAACGAAGCGAGGGAAGGGGCTAATTACACACACAAACACGGCGCCTGCGCGCACCAACAGAAACACTTATCTTTCGAGATTTACTTGTACTTTTAGGTAAAGCAGGTTAATTTGTTTTATTTTCACTTTATAGATTGTAGTAATTATTTTTATGTATTTATTTTTTTGGGCTGTGGAACGAATAATTTGAGTTTTCATTATTTCTTATGGGAAAATTATGATTTGGTTTACGAGTGTTTTGGAACACGAGCCCACTTCCGGGAATGAATTATGCTCACAATCCAAGGTTCCACTGTACTCATAGAAAGAGAATTGTCTGCTTTTATATAAACTTTTTCTAATGGAAAACAAATTTCAGATTATTCTGTAATTCGACAAAACGCAAATATATACTTATAATAAGCGCTGCCTTTATGCGCTGACTATAGTACGAGTGAAATTAACCTGCTAATCAGATCACAAAAAAAGAACAACAAAAACTAAAGAGCACAAATATATACTCGCTTAGTAAACACTTCCTTTTGTGATGTGGGGGCACGCGCCAGTGTGTGAGGATTCTGAGTGCATAGGTGTGAACAGCTGACTCATCAGTATCCACCTGTCAATAGGTCTTACTAATTCATGAAAAGTTGTGGATTATTCAGTGAAACAGAAGTTCTGCTGAAAAAGTCAGGCACATCAGTCACTTTACCCCAAACAAAAGGTCTTTCTGAGTCTTGCAATTTAGTTGTTTTGTTATGGACACACACCCAACATTTTCATGAACTCAGTTCTGTGTTCAAAACAATCTGTGAGGTTTATTAATTTTTTTTCCACATTTTTTGGCTGTAGTTTAAATTTTAAATTGTATTTTCTTTTATAGTTTAAAAGTCAAGAAAGCATGCTTATATATCCAACCACTTGTATATCAAAGCAAATTTCTCCCATAAGAAATAATGGAAACTTAGACGATTCCTTCCGCAAGGGGCCTTCTGTGTAAGACGACTTTCACAAACACTGTTGTGTGCACGAGCACACACACACACACACACACACACACACACACACACACACACACACACACACACACCAGTTTACTGAATAGAGACTCGCTCTCAACGCTATGCGAGTAAAGCACACTCACTGAGACCGAGCATGGGAGACGATTACCCACAATTCCCACCAAATGGTACTGTTTCTATCTGTTCTTGATGGATTGTCAGTCATGCAGATCTTCTCCATGGTGCCCTTCACTGTTCTTTGCTGGGAAGCAGATAGCTTAATTTGGGTAAAGAGAGCACAAGTGTGACCCTTCTTATTGTCTCCTTTCATTTTGTTGCATTAATTCAATAATCTTTCTTGTCCCTCATGGCCACATGTTGGAATTACGCATTTGGCCTTCTGGCTTCATTTCTGTCCCCTCTCGCCTGCCTCATCACTCCGGCTACTATGATGATATCTTCTGTCAGCTAATTGTTACGTTTTGTGGGCTTCACATATAAAATGTGCTATTGTGCAGTTTCAAAATGATTTAAACGCCATGTCATTCCACAGGTCATTCGGCTGTTATTCTTCGAGGGTGAGTGCAGTGAGTCTGTTTGCCAGCGTACAGAGGGGACATCTTGTCCACCTTGAATATTGGTCTTATTTGATCTGCTTTTGAATGCATATGATGTAGTCAGTTTAGTTCCTATAGATCTTATCTGATATTAGCTCGGTATAGAGGCACGTATTTGATTACTTGCATCCTGTGTTAGATTATCTATAGCTATTTTTTCTGGCAAAATTTAACTAAATGATCTCTGCTGTTGTTCCGTTGCCCCAGGCCACAGTGGTTCAGCTTCGGCTTGGCTTCCTACTTTGTTGTTGAAATCTCCAATCACGTAGATGATATTGTTCTTGGGTGTTTGGTCCACTGTTTTTTGGAGTTCAGTTCTCCAGTTATGGTTCTGTCTGTTGCTAACATAGGAGCATATACTTGCAGGATGATGAAGTCAATTTGGTTGGCGATTAGTTGGTCATTAATTGTTTAATATCTCTCCACTGATCTCCACTGAGCTAGTGTGGTGCTCTGACTGGAAATGACCATTTCCTTTCCAGTGGAGTTTCCAGATCTCCAAAATATTAATCTTCGTTCTGTCCATTTCATTTTTTAAATGGACAGAATATTTACCGACATAAATATAAAGTGATGATTTTAATGGTTTGGTACAGCGCAGACAGCTTTCTTCAATCCCGCTGGAATCAGCAGTCAGGCAACATAGGTGGTTTATCTACCTAGGTCAAGTGGCTGGTCTACTGGGAATTCATCCTTGCTCTTCTCCAGTCACATTTTGAACATTGTCCACTATCTGATGCCATGTTTGAGGTCACAGTTATTTGTGTTCCCATGAAATTCTTCAGCCAGAATGAGAGGGTAGGTGACCAGGTTTTTCCTCCCATCGCTCCCCAGTTTTAAGTAAAAATGGTTGGAGACCTTAGCCTGCAGTTTGGCCATAAAGGATTACTGCAGTTGATCCCCAACACACAAAGAGGCTTGGGATGGGGTTTGGAAGTATACAAAGTGTTTCCTTTTTTCCTGCAGCTCTTTCAAGCTCTATCTATTTCCCTTAGGAACTGCAGACCTTTTGTATGTGTATTCATGTATAAACCACTACATATTCATTTTTATGATGTTAAACCATTTCAAACCAGTTCTCCTTACTCATATGGGCATCACTGCATCTTTATCAAAGAACAAACATGCAGAAAAAGATAAGACATTGGACTAGTGTAAATGATAAATGTTTAATGGCATAGTGTAATAAATTAAATAAATATGCACCTGCATTTTTTGTGTAGGAACGAAGATTTGTACACCTCATTGGAAGAAGGACTAAATGAAATCAAAAGTAACAGCAGACAAATAAAAGGATTAATCATAAGATACATCCTTAACACAAGGACTGTAATTGATGATGAAAGACTGAAGAGAGTTGTGTTTAGGAAAAGAGACAACAGTAAGCCTCATAAAACCATATTACTTGTTGGAGAAACAGGAGCAGGAAAGTCGACTCTCATCAACGCCATAGTCAACTACATGCTGGGTGTTCGGAGTGAAGACAGAATCTGGTGTGAGATCATAGAGACAACAGAAAATCAAACAGGCTCTAAAACAAATGTAGTAACGGTGTATGATGTGTTTACTGAACACAGCCCGTTCTCTCTGACCGTCATCGACACACCAGGTTTTGGAAGCACAAAAGGCATAGAGAAGGATGTACAAATTGCTGAAAGTTTACTTGAGTTATTTAGACTTAAAGATGGAGTTCATGAAATCGATGCAGTTTGTCTTGTTGTGACTTCAGTCACCGTTCGTCTCACTGACCGACAGCAGTATGTTTTTAATGCTGTTCTCTCGTTATTTGGCTACGATGTGGAGAAAAACATTGTCGTGTTCATCACACACGCCTCCAGGAAACCTAATAATGCCATTAAGGCCATCAAAGAATCTAAAATCCCGTGTGCTCGGACTGGTAAAGGAGAGCCGGTGTATTTCAGGTTCGACAGCTTTCACTGTGAAGACCTGAATGATGAGGAAACTTTAGAGGATTATGAAGCATCATGGACTGTTAAACACAGCAATGGGGAGCTTTCTGACCTTTCTGAATAAAAGTAAACCCATAAGCACCAAGATGACTGAAGCAGTGCTGAGAAACCGCAAACAACTCACAGCATCCATCTTCAATATGAAGGACCGAATCATGCTGGCAGAACTAAAGCAAAATGAACTTAAGCAGATAAAAGAGGCTTTACAGCAACTTGAGAAAAATACAGGATTTGTGGATGACTTTCAAATTGAGGTGATCGAGGCTTACAAAGAAAAGGTCCCGATAGCATATCAGTGGTGGCACTTTGGGTGGAAAGAGGCGACTTGCTGTACAGTGTGTGAGGAGAACTGCCATTACCCAGGATGCTGGTGGGTCAAAGATCTTTCCTGGTGTAGTGTCATGCAGAAGGAGAACTGCACAGTGTGTACGAGAAGATGTCACTACACTGATCATGTTAAAGAAAGGAAAATGTATGAGACAAAGACGAGGAGGGTCAAGAAGACTAATGAAGATCTGAAGAGGAAATATGAGACGGAGGCTGGAGACAAAAAGAGCTTGATAATTATACTGGAGAATGAAATAACAGAAATGGAAAAAGAAAAAGTCAGACTCATGGACAAGTGTTATCAGTGTGTTGTCATGCTCGAGGGGATCGCCTTAGCATCTGACTCTGTGTATACACTGCAGTATCTGGACTTTTTGATTGAGAAAGTCAAAGAAACAGGAAACACAGACCGAGTGAGGAAACTTGAAAACATGAAACAAAGAGCTGATGAAAAACACTTGCCGCAGATATTGTGACTGTTCAGTTCAGTGCTACACAAATAAATGGCTTAACATGAGAAAATCATATGAAATCATTGTACAATAATACTCACTCAATTACTCATCACTCTCTATACTGTTTTATCTTGTATATAAGGTTGCGGGGGGCCTGGAGTCTGGACAGGGTGCCAATCCATCAAAGGGCACACACATATTCACACACTACAGGCAATTTGGGGAATGTGAATCAACCTAACATGCATGTCTTTGGACTGTTGGAGGAAACTGGAGTACCCGGAGGAAACCCACCAAGCACGGGGAGAACATGCAAACTCCATGCACACAGAGACGGGAATCGAACCCGGGCCCTGCAGGTGCAAAGTGACAATGCTAACCACTAAACTACTGTGCTGCCTACATTAATACTGAAGACATCAAAATTGTGGAAGAACACATGTGGAGTATGTAATTTGCAAAAAAGAGTTAAACAACAGAATATGCTTTAGATGATCAAAAATAGCTATATTTTGTTTTGATGACATCTTGATGGCACATTAATGCACTCTCTCACCAGGTTCATGAGTATGGAATGGTTTTCAACTCACATGTGCCTTGTCCAGAGTTAATCTGTGACATTTCTTTCTTTCATAATGTGCTTTAGACCATAATTTGTCTTGTGAGGCGTAATGGTGTATACAGAGTCAAGAATCAATAGTCCTGTTAGTGCTACATGAAACACTCGGTTAAGTAAAGAGAAAAGACAGTTCAGAAACGTCCAGTAAAGAAATGAAGGTCAGTCCGAAAAATCTCAGAGAACTTTGAATTTATTCCACAGTGCAGTCGTCAAAACCATCAAATGAAACTGAGGCTCTCTTGAGGACCGTCCCAGGAAAAGAAGACCAAGTGCTACCTCTGCTGCAGAGGATCAGTTCATTAGAATAACCAGCCTCAGAACCCACCAGTTTACAGCACATCAGATTAGAGATTACATAAATGTTTCTTGGAGTTCAAGCGGCAGATGTATTTAAACATCATCTGTTCAGAGGAGACTTCATGAGTCAGGCCTTCATGGTCGAATTGCAGAAAAGAAATCATTACTTCAGAAGAACAATGATGAACATCATCGTGAAGAACAGCTTCACCAGGTGTCTCTCTTCACTGAGAAAGGACACTGTGTCATGGGCATGGAAAGGACAATTTCATGTGCGTCCTCATCAGTCCTGGTCAAGAAAAAGAACTGTGTGATGTACTGATTGACCTCGCCTCAGACCCGTACAGACGGAATTCCATTTTTGTCTTAGATATATCTAAAATTTTACTTTCACAATCTAAAGTCTATTCATGTATATATACTTTTTGAAATAGATTATTTTTAATATCAGTGTTGTAGTTGTAACTGCTTACAATAACCAGCCATTATTAACATGGTCTCAGAGTGAAAACGCTTTGCTGTTCATTATTATTATTATTATTATTATCCAGTTTGACTTATGATTGTGGTAATTCAGCATCATGTCCTTTACACAGTTATTTATGTTAGTTTTTTACCCTGAATAATAATAATAATAATAATAATAATAATAATAATACGTAATAATAAAGTAAGACTAACAATTTAAAGAAATTTACAAATTATCGCTGGATTTACCTCCACAAAATGTTACTTCATGTTTTGATTATTGTAACACAGTGTTCTTTCTGTTAAGGCATAGTTTAACTTACCATCTGTATTTTCATTTATTCTGAACAAAATTCTGCTGAAAAGTTTTTTTTTTTCTTCCAGAAATAAAATCTTTAAAATCTGAGTTTAGTCAGTTTGTTCTGATAAACATTAATGATGATTCAGAAAGAAAGTAAAGATCATTTTTGGGACTTTTTAATATTCTGGTTGGTTTCTTTAAACATAATATTAAAAATGTTTTGTTTTATTTAGTTCCTGACAGGGATTAGTCAAGTGAAACACGACCACACCTTATACTGGTCTATACTGTAATGTCATTAAAAAAAGCAAAAAATTTACACTTCCTCACTTCTGAACCTAAATATTTTCAGTAAATATTTTGATCAGAGAATCAGAGAAATCAAATAATTATTTCTAAACACTTTCTGAACAATGCGTAAAAGAAAGAGACGCAAACAGGAACAGACAAAGAAAAAACATAAAGCGCCAACAAACACTTTTAATCAGAATCGAGCTCATATGAAGGACAACAGGTTGAAAGATGGAGATCAGGTGATGTTTACACACCTTGCATAAATTTATATTTATTACTGTTTATAGAATAATAAAAAGAGTTGATTTATATGCTATTTATCAGCTGTGGAATGAACTGGAACAAATCTGAGGTAATCTAAAATATGATATTTAAAATATGATTATATTATTTAAAAAATATAAACATGATTATATCCCTCTGCCCACAGCAGCCCAACACATCCCACATCATAACAGGCTCATTAATGTGGAGATTAATTTTAACACCTATTTAAACATATTTGAAGTATCACTGAACATTGGGTGATATTTGTAAAACAAAGGAAAGAACATTAAGACCATCTTTGATCTGGTCGGGGGGGGGGAATCATCCTGATGCAGTGTAAACAGATATACAGTCGCAGTCATCAGTGTGAGCTGAAAGTGCAGCAGGTCAGTGGTGAGGAACCAGAACCTCTCACCTGCTCTACCCGTCCTGAGCGCGAGGGACGTCAATCAAACTGAACAGGTAAACTGGAATAAAATCTGGAGCAGCATTAGCGCGTGCCTGGGATTATTATGGCAGTCAATATTAATTAAAATGATTTTTCTGAGCATTATTTTGAATTAATATTGACTACCGTAATCATTAAAATGAGTAGTTTACTAGCGCAGTTACTAGCGTAGTTTACTTACTTTAAAGTTTACATTATTTACACATCCTGAGACTGAACGTAAACATTTTGTCCCAACGCGGTCTCCGTACTCCGTATACAGATAGCGGCTCGATTACAAACCGCGTACTGTTTACTATGTAGTGCACCGTGGAGCGCGCGGACCCTCTACCCCGCTCCCCTCAGTAGTGCACATGTGTAGTGCACTAGCTCTATGTTCAGGAGTTAGCCTCAGCGCTACTGCTTCAGCATGGAGACTTCTAGATAAACACCCAAACTAAAACTAAAGAAACGTTTATAAAGTCCCAGTCTGACGCTGAGCTCCTGTAACTTCTCACACTGAAGGATTATTCAGAGATAAAACAGCAGGATTATTGATTTATACAGTGAGTAACGGTGTGTAGTGGAGGTTTGTTTTTACCTCACATGTGGCTCTGGCCATGCTAACTGGATTAGCCAGGCAGGGACTAGAGGTTTATTTATTTAACTTTATTTAGAGTTTGTATTTATTTACTTCTGGATAAACTTTTAATCTGTGTGTGTGTGTCTGAGAAGCGATAAGCTTATAGATAATCTTAGAGAAAATGAGTTATTAATATTACATTTAATAGATACATTGATGCAATGTGTTTAATATCAGAGAGCACATGAGTTACATTAAATTCATATTCATTTTATTTAATATTTTACATTGTTTTACACTGTATTTACAATCAGTAATTTACAAAAGTCAGTATTTTGCGCACAGCATTAATTAAAATTTAATGTACATACTGTGCAACATTGTATTATACTATTTATGTTCAGAATTTAATAATAATAATGGTGATTTTAGTAAAAACAATAATATACTAATAATGCAAAATGTTTTAATAATAAGTTAAAAAATAAAATGTAAAAAATTTGGAGATGTAATGTAAATAATGTGAAATATATAATAAAATGCTAAATAAAAACCAAATAATTTTTAATATAACGAATTTTTAGTATAATTATATTTGTATGTTATTTTTCTGGATGCAAAAAAAAAGTACATCATAAGATAATAAATAAATAAAACATCCCCGCACACGTCTGTGATGATCTCGTTAATGAGACGTGATTAAAGCGCGTCAGTACTGATGATGGTGTGGATGTTGTTCCAGGTCATGCCCTCCTCCGCCTGCGACTCTCTGGTGGACGATATCGAGGACATGGTGTCCTCCAGCGAGCCCGCTCCTCTCCAGCGCTCATCCGCCAGACACGCCGTCGTCCCCCGAGTGAGAAAACGCAAAGATCTCACAGCTAACGAGGAGCTGCAGGTGGACAGGTGAGGACACGAGACACCAGACACGACCTGTTGGAGAGGCGCGCTAACTTCTGCACAGTGCACAATCAAATACAAAATAAAATCAACACAGGCAGTAAAGTTTAATGAGTTCATCTTAAAGAAAATTACATTTTAGTAGGTTTTGCCCTGAAACAAGTTTTCAACAAGTAAAAATGTATTAACTAATAATAAAATAATTAAATATAATTAATACATATTCATTGTATGACTTTTTAATCATTACTGATTTTTTTCCCCTGCAGTTTAATTTCAGCAGCATTTCAAATTAACACTAAAGTTACAGGAACCTTTGAAACAATTATTACTTTTGTTAAAGTGTCTAGTTTATTTTTTTTTATCAATTAGTAAAATAAAGTCTATAATGTGTATTTTGGTCAAGTTTTATATTTTGTAAAATAATCTTTTTTTTCTGTAATTTTTTTTAGATACATAAAATGAGTTATCACTTACTTTCAGCTCATTATTTATGTTATTGTTCTGCAAGTTAGAATAATTACATTATAAATGTTTTATTAGAAATATATTCTACAGATGTGGTCATTAAATTGTGTTCAAATCTATTACATTTATATATAATTTTTTACTTGTATATAAATTGATTAAAATATTTAGAAGTAACTGTTTTGGCTGAAATATTATATTAAAAGGATAGCTATTTGGGTAAAAAGAAAATTTAAACTGACAACTTTCACACAAACTAAATAAAATAAATGATCTGTGGATTTTCATGCTCATTTATACAAACAAGCAAAAGTTTTTTGTCGCCATCTAGTGGCGGAAATCTTATATGCGCCAATCTCTGCTGAATCAGGATCGGATAGGTTAAAATATTTTGTTGAAAATATACAGCCAGTAGTGTTTGTTTTGCGGTTTATTATTTTTTTTGCATGAATTATTTTTTTGCTTCATTGTTTTGGTTAATTCATTAGTACATTTTCTTTTTCTTTCTAAAATGTTTAACGTCCATCCTTTAAAATAGATTCAGAAGTTTGTTTAGATGTGGACATAACGGTAGTATAAAATTATCTCACACACACACACAATGTGTTTCTGATTTCAGAGATATAGTGCGTGATCCCAATGCTTGTGTGTGTGTGTGTCCTCTCACTAGTGTGATCCCAGGCACACAGAAGGTGTGGGTGAGGACGTGGGGCTGCTCACACAACAGCTCTGACGGAGAGTACATGGCTGGACAACTGGCTGCGAGCGGGTACAAGATTACAGGTAACACACACACACACACACATATGTGTGTGGTCTTGCATTGTGATGCATTTTATATTAGAGTTTTTATTTTTAACAACATGCATGGGTTTTTAAACTCAGCAGTTTTATAAAGTAACCACTAGATGGCACATTTTCCTTCCTCCACATTTTTAAAGCAGTTTTTTTTTTTTTTTTACTTTTTTTTTACTACTACTTTTAGGTAAATTTTATGAAAACCGATGTTGTGAAGATTCCCAGAGGAACTGACTGAAAAACCTGTCGAGAACTTTTTTTTTCTTTCTTTCCATCAATAACAGAGTGTGTGTGTGTGTGTGTGTGTGTGTGTGTGTGTGTGTGTGTGTGTGTGTGAGTGTGATTGTAAGCTCAGTACAGCAGTGTGTAATGAGGCCTGGTGTATGAAGTACGAGTATAAGAGCACAGGTGTTGGGTTTACACTCTTAGGTTTTTCTAAACTGTTCTGCTTGGAGTGTTTTATAAGTTTGTGTAGAGTTTTGTCATTAGAAGAAAAAACGCACAAACACCTCAGTACCCTGTGCTGCCCCAGGACACGCCCGAGACTCCTCAGTGTGTCAGAGAAGGTCCTGAGTTCTCCTCGGTCAAAGACTCATTTCTGAACACTGAGCTGATGTGACTCAATAATAAGCTCCAGTTTTGCCCCCAGCCGGGTCGTGACCCTCTCGGGACACATTCTAGTGAACTCCAGTCTGACGGTGGAGTCGAGTGCTGCTGCGCTTCCTTCCTTCAGCATATTGTCTCTGGAGAAGATTAGAGGATTTCCCCTCAGTCTCAGTCGTCCATTCGCTCTAAACTTCATCGTTTCCTCCAGAAAGGTCGACTGCAGTCTCCTGCACCTCAGACGTCTGGATATTTTTCGGCAGAACGTCTCTGAGAGTCTTGACTCTGTGTGTGAGTCGTCTCGGAAATGATTCGCTCAGTCGTCCGTGCGGAACATCATCGGCTCTCTACAGGAATCAGTTCATCGGTTTAAGTCTCCGGGTTTCCCAGAGTCGATCGTTCATCATCCAGACGCTTCACCAGTGCGTCTGAGTCAGAACGAGAATTGATTCGTTCATCTCCCGAGTCATTTGAGTCGTTATTGTAGACTAAAGACCAGATACATAATGAATTAATATTTTCCTTTTCCTTATAACATTATGTTTTTGTCTTGTTTGTTGTGTGATTAACGTTCGTGTAAATGGTAGATGTTAGTGAAGTAACGCGTAATATTTTAATTACATTTTGCTAAAATTAATGAAATGACTTGGTTCAAAAACATTGGTTCATTTTGCTGAATGAGACTCAGACTCGAGGATCCTGGAGACGATGTCGAGGCTTAACTTCTGCACCGTTTTGGATCAGCTGTTGTTTGTAAAAGTCTCGTGATCACAGCTCCAGCTGTATGATATAAACGTGATTGTTTTTCACCGCATGCTGCTTCACACGTCAGCCGTCTAATCAGCCTTCTTTCGCTCTTCACTCTGATGGTTTCCTGCTTTCTCTTCCTGCACGTCGTATTGTTGTATGATAAAAAGGCGCACGCGAAACAAAAACCTTGAAAAAGAATTGTGATGAGATTCTGCTGAATCCCAGCCAAATCACAGACATGCTGATTCACACGGGAGTGAAATGATCACAGGATCTCAGAGTTCTGAGAAACGCGGTCGGTTATTTGAGGGGGATTTTTACTTTACAAATTACAGACATGGTCGATTCTCACAGGATTTAGATCACAGACAACCTTCTCAATTATTACACATGACTGGAGATCAGCAGGTGATACTAATCCCGTGTAAATAGATTTAAAGTCTGAGTCTGCAGGTCTGGATCTTATGGTTCTGGGTGTTGGGTCTGAGTTACTCGGTGCTGGTCCGGTACGGGGTGTGTCTGGTCTGAGTCTATAGAGCTTCATAAGAGAACCTGAGTTAGAGTACGGTTGGGTTTGGGGTCTCTACCTGTTTGTACTAGGACAGGTCAGAGGTCCGAGGCGCTGGTTCCTAGGTGTCGTCTCCAAGTCACATGTCGTCCGAGTCGCTCGATCAGAGTCACTCCGCAGAGAGACACTACAGCGTGATTAGACTCAGACAGAATGTTTAAATTGAGCAGGAGTTTGATCATTGCTGGAGCTCCTGTGAGGTTCCTCTAGTTCCTGTTCCTCTGTAGATGAGATCAGACAGGAGGGTAACGCCATCATCATCGTCTGCAGGGAATAAATAAATTGAGTAGTGTGTCCGAGTGTGTTCATTCCTGAGCTCAGACGAGAGGCTGGACCGGACCGTACGCTGAGAGAATCAGTATCGCAATATATCATGAAATGAAAATGTTGTTCAGATGTATCGTATTTTAACTTCATCTTCTAACTTAAATTATACCTGGAACTTAATGTAGTGTAATCTGGCTTTGTTGTAGATTTTATTTATTTATTTTTTTTTGTTGGAAAAATGGTTTAGAAAGAAGATATAAATATTTGAACATTAATTTGGGGGAGTACACTATATATGTAGGAAACTGTAAAATTATATTTTATTCATTTTTATTTCCTTTTATTTTATTAAATTGAACTTAATTCTATTTGATTTCATTTACTTTTATTTAATTGTATTTCATTTCATTATATTAAATTTTATGATCTTTTATTCTATTTTATTTCATTATATATATTAATCCAATCTCTGTGCATCAGCTGGACGAGGTTCGTACTGCAGTAATCAATAGACTGAAATATGATTAAGATTTAATCATAGTATTTTGTATTTAAACAGAGGAAGTCATGTGATGTCCCCGGGCCGACCTCGTTGGTGCCTGGTGTTAGTGGTTAAAGAAGCAGGGGTGAGTTATTTTAGCGTGACCTCCAGAAGACCCTCTTACGCCTCAGTCTGTCTGTTATTCGGCTCTCAGCGGGATCTGACCGTCGGCTCCTCGCCTGCTCCTTTCTGCCGACGGAGGCACAAGTCTCCTGTTGTGTTCAGACATCTGGTAGCCATCAGTCTCCAAACACCTCTTTACTGGAGTCTGAGCGAAGGCGAAGTGTAAGGTTTATTGAGCGAGTTCTGGTAGTGTTCTCCCGACTCAGCGCTTTATCGCATTATCTTCGCTCATTAACTCCAGCCTCGGAAGGCTTTTTATATCGATACGTCGCTCGCTAGAGCACAGGTCATAAACGCATCGATCGCCTGCGCGTCGGGACCCGGACCGTCCTGGAAGCGCTCGGCTCGGCTCAGCTCGGCTCTCCTCCGGGCGAACGCTCACAGATGACAGTAATTAAGTCGAGATATTTTAAGGAGCTTAAAGAGGCGCAGCTGCATCGAATTATACACGAGCCGGTCCAAGAGGCATCATGCGTCACTCCGCGCCGGTTCACCGTGTCCTCGGGATACTCTCGGCGCTCTGACACCGCTTTAAACGAGTTCATCCAAAATCAGGTCTAATGGAGAAGCGATTTGTGCAGAGCTTTATTCCTAAATGTGTTTTTTTTTTTTCTTCATTCCTTCGTTTGTTCTTTTCCGATACGTTCACACTACTCAGGTGGTTCCTCTTCTGTAGGCGTTACACTTAACGTCATGGTTTCTAGTTCTAGTTCACGCTCACAGAATTTCTTGTTCCTGACTGAGGAAACGCAAATGATGTCAACTCCGTCCTGAAGATATCAGGAGACTTGTTTACAGCTTCACCTCTTTACCTGACATTGGAGACTCCATCCAAACATCTTACAGAAGCACATTTCACATTTAAGTGTCTATCTCTCATGGCACGCTACGGAAAAATTAGCAGGAGGCTTCTCAGCTTTCATCACCAGGATCAGGGAAGAAATAAATAGGTTTGTCAGCCCTCTGGGGCCCCCTACTGGTGCGGGGGACGTTGTCGGTTGATGTGCGGCGCCGCCTGTAAGCGAGTGTTCGATCTGTTTACCTGGAGCGTCCGAGGTACAGCGCCTGATACAATACAAACCTGTGTAGTGTCGCGCAGAGGAGTGCAGAATAAACAACACGATAATTGTACATTATTAATAATCAGTTATTGTCAATAATTATTTAATGATGCGTTATGTTACACAACTGACTCTGTGTGTGTGTGTGTGTAAAACATCAGGCGCGTTCAGACACGCTACCATAGCATTCACTTATCTAAAGCTGAGCTCTAACAGCAGCACACTGACTCTGTCTCCCTGTCTGTCTCCCTGTCTGTCTCCCTGTCTGTCTCCCTGTCTGTCTCTCTCTCTCTCTCTGTTCCCCCCTCTCTCTCTGTCTTTCTGTCTCTGTTTCTCTCTTGTCTCTCTCTCTCTCTCTCTGTCTCTTTCTCTGTCTCTCTGTGTTTCTCTGTCTTTCTGTCTCTGTCTCTCTGTGTGTATGTCTCTGTCTCTCTCTCCTGTCTGTCTGTCTCTCTCTCTCTCTCTCTGTTCCCCCCTCTCTCTCTGTCTCTCTGTGTGTCTCTGTCTTTCTGTCTCTGTCTCTCTCTTGTCTGTCTCTGTCTCTGTGTGTATGTCTCTCTCTCCTGTCTGTCTCTCTCCTGTCTCTCTGTGTGTCTCTGTCTTTCTGTCTCTGTCTCTCTCTTGTCTGTCTCTGTCTCTGTGTGTATGTCTCTCTCTCCTGTCTGTCTCTCTCCTGTCTCTCTGTGTGTCTCTGTCTTTCTGTCTCTGTCTCTCTCTTGTCTGTCTCTGTCTCTGTGTGTATGTCTCTCTCTCCTGTCTGTCTCTCTCCTGTCTCTCTGTGTGTCTCTGTCTTTCTGTCTCTGTCTCTCTCTTGTCTGTCTCTGTCTCTGTGTGTATGTCTCTCTCTCCTGTCTGTCTCTCTCCTGTCTCTCTGTGTGTCTCTGTCTTTCTGTCTCTGTCTCTCTCTTGTCTGTCTCTGTCTCTGTGTGTATGTCTCTCTCTCCTGTCTGTCTCTCTCCTGTCTCTCTGTGTGTCTCTGTCTTTCTGTCTCTGTCTCTCTCTTGTCTGTCTCTGTCTCTGTGTGTATGTCTCTCTCTCCTGTCTGTCTCTCTCCTGTCTCTCTGTGTGTCTCTGTCTTTCTGTCTCTGTCTCTCTCTTGTCTGTCTCTGTCTCTGTGTGTATGTCTCTCTCTCCTGTCTGTCTCTCTCCTGTCTCTCTGTGTGTCTCTGTCTTTCTGTCTCTGTCTCTCTCTTGTCTGTCTCTGTCTCTGTGTGTATGTCTCTCTCTCCTGTCTGTCTCTCTCCTGTCTCTCTGTGTGTCTCTGTCTTTCTGTCTCTGTCTCTCTCTTGTCTGTCTCTGTCTCTGTGTGTATGTCTCTCTCTCCTGTCTGTCTCTCTCCTGTCTCTCTGTGTGTCTCTGTCTTTCTGTCTCTGTCTCTCTCTTGTCTGTCTCTGTCTCTGTGTGTATGTCTCTCTCTCCTGTCTGTCTCTCTCCTGTCTCTCTGTGTGTCTCTGTCTTTCTGTCTCTGTCTCTCTCTTTTCTGTCTCTGTCTCTCTGTGTGTGTGTCTCTGTCTCTGTCTCTCTCTCCTGTCTGTCTCTGTCTCTCTCTCCTGTCTGTCTCTCTCCTGTCTCTCTGTCTCTCTGTTAAACCTGGTTTGTTGCCACACAGGATGTGCGCGGTGTGTATGCTAATTCTGCTACTTGTTTGTTCCTTTCAATTGTGGGAAAGTATCTGTAATTGTTGTTCAGGAAACGTACAGCGCTCGTGTTCAGATGTGGTTTCGGCTCTACAGCGAAGTGACGAAGCTCTCAGCTCTCAGCTGAGCGAGCGCTTTCCTCTCCGTGTAGCGCAGACACGCGACAACACCTTTACGATGATGAAAAGGGGCGGGGCTTACAGTTCAGACGTCTGGGAAAAGGAAGCCTTGAACTTTTGAGTCTGGGGTTCCTGTCTGGGTTAAGAAAAGTTTAAGGTGTTTTTTTTTTTTTTTTGAGGCAGATCGATTTTTAAGCCGATTTTCAAACCCACATAAATTTCACTGAATTTTGGCCCAAAATAAAATTTAATTCACAAAAAAAAAAAAAAGAATACAGTGGAACTAAATGGAATTAAATGAAATTAAATTAAATATAATAAAATAGAAGGAAATTACATAAAATAAAAAACTACAATTGAATAAAATAAATAAAATAAAATTAAATTCAATAATATAAATAAAATAAAATTCAATTAAATGGAATGAAATAAAAGGAAATTAGATAAAAATGAAGTGAATACAATGAAATACAATTGAATGAAATAAAATGTAATAAAATAAAGTACAGTAAGATGAAACACAGTTAAATAAAATAAATTAAAACGAAATAAAATAAACGGAAGAAAAATGACATGATTTCTACATATGGTGTCTTTGACGTGTCCTGTAGGAAAATATAACACATCAATTAAATGTTTTTTTATCTTGTTTCTGAACTTTAAAGAAAGTGTCTGCACATAAAACAGTGTATAAATAATCTATATAAGAAAAATGTTGTTACGCAGTGTGTTGCAATATGGATGATGTCATCGTGTCATACGTCCAGCCTCTCGTCCAGCAAGTTGAGGAATGCTGGATGTTATAATGATCTCAGACGCGCTTCTCTTTTATTTAATTTGATCCTAATAAAGAGAAGAATTCTCCGTGTGCTGCTGCTGTTTGTCTCTCTCAGGAGAGGCGCTGTGAGGTAATGACTCGTTACCGCGGTGATTTCTGCCCCAGCTCTCTGCCCCGGGCCTCGCCGCTCTCTAACACATCTCTAATTATCTCATTAACTAGGTGTTAGTCTCATCCAGTCTCGCGACCGGAGCAGCGTGCGGTATTAGACCTGTTATTATCACACTCGACCTGTTATTATAGGGCGCGTCACGCATGTGTCACACAGGGGTTAACTCACGAGTCTCGGGTTCTGATTCGATTAATATCCTTTTACAATTCTACAGTCACGGCACAAATAAGAGAATTCAACGTTTATAAAAGGAGTCTCCAGTTTTAGATCAAATAAACACTGTATGTTTGAGTAAATAAAATCACGGTGTGGAGGCACATCGATACGCCACTGATTATTTTACTTTATCAGCCTGACACACACACTGCGTGTGTAAACGGTTCACGCTCGAGTCATGACCGCGTTAAAGCCTGGGTATTGTTTTAAAATATAAAGTTTTTCATGGTACATGATTTAAAGCGGCTGGAAAAACTGGATGGAGCAGATGGTTTTAAGAATTGCTCAACAATTCGCAGTAAAGCTGACAAAGCCAATCTAGAAGATTATAACCCTCGCTGTTCTGAGACAGCTCGGAGACGTGGATGAGTGAAAAGCGTGAAAACCGTCAGCAGCGTGTTATTTTATCCGTCAGCGGCGATGTAATGGTCAGGGATTGGAGAAAGGTCACCGAGTGTGCTTTACACGTGGAGGAAGGGAAAAAGAAAGAAGGCATTCTGACGATGACGAGCGGCTCTCATCGAGCGCTAGGTGGCAGTGTTGATCCGTCACTCGGATGATTTCTCACACAGATGACTTCTGTTGAAACACATGACGTCAGATTAAATTAAAGAAAAAGAACAAGGTAAAAAAAACAACAAAAAAACTACACGTTGCCTTTGGGTGGAATGTTAACTTTTTAACATAGATCTCATATTCATGAATAAATTTATAATTTTCCTTTTTGGTTAACTTATGTTTCGGAAACGTTGTAGACGTGCTCACAAAAGCATGTGGTTTAAAGGCAGAGTCGTGATTTTCAGTAGATAGTCTGCGGCTGTTAATTATTTTCTTTGCAAATGATAACAGTTTGGTGTAATTTAATCTTTAAAACATCTTGTTTTTTTTTATTTATTTCCTTCAGCATTACATCATTCCTTGTGTTAATTAGGTCAGTTGAACAGAGCTCGTGTGCAGTTCATTCAGTCTCGCACTTCACTAACCTACCCATAGATGGCACTGTTGCTCAATGCAGAGGTTCCAAAAATTCATCCGAGACGTCAATCTTTTTTTTTCTTTTTCCCCTCCCAGACGCAGACACAGACACACACACACACACACACACACACACACTGCAGTAATGATTTACATAAAACGGATAGTATTGCCTGTAAACATTAACTGCCAACGGTTGCTACATCCTCGTTTCGAACAGGCGAGAGACGGTTTCAGGAAGCACGTCCTTGTGTATCAGGAAACATAAAGGTGTATCCAGGGTGTATCTCAGTAACAATAATAATAATCATGACACCATGATGATTCAATTACATTTGGTACTTTTTGGATGTGATCTGGTGTAATGCCGTTTTTCCCACACGGGGTATTTGTTTTATCGTATTTAATAATCCACGTGAGGATGTGAAACTCACACCGAATGCTGAGCGTCTGCGCGTACTCCTCGCTCATTCATGAAAATGCCGGCTCTCGGAGCGTCGTGATTGGCCGAGCGTCGTCTACGCTGCTGTACTCGTCTCTCCGAGGCGACCAATCAGGAAAACCCCGGTCTGGAAGCACAGCGCTGTGCTGGAGCTCACCGAATCACCCCGACACAGCTCTCGCTCCTCAAAACAAACCGGTGAGAGGCTTTTTTTAAAATCCTCACTGCTGCAAGGATGGAGAGAGAAAAGGCAAGAGTGTGTGTGTGTGTGGATTGAAAAAAATAAAAGGAGGAGACTGGAAACCAGAGAGAGCGAGGAATGAGCTGCGTTTACAGAGCGTTCTGTTATGGAGGAGACGAGCTCGGAGAAGTGAGAAGTGAGAGTGGAGAGAGGGAGAGAGCGAGGATGGTGTTGCGGCTGGACGGACGGACGGAGCGTAGCGCCGAGCGAGTGTCCGGCTTCCTTCTCACAACCCGTACATCACGCTGGGAACTAACTGAGAACAAACTCTCTAACTCTGAATACAGGCTGTTATTGGTTTAGGTAAATTCACAACGAATGTTTGTGTTACAGAATGAATAATTTCATTGTAATATTTATTCATAATTAATCGCAGAATGCGTCGTTCTTTCTTCATGCACCTGTTCTGTGGAAGCGATCTGGTGTTAGGGGTGGAGCATGAGATCCGACAGGTGTTAGACAGGTGCGTTATAAGGAAATAAAGAAGGTTCGTTTTTTTTTTTGACAGACTTACAGTCTAAAAAGTTTGTCCAACCCACCACAAGCACTCCTGGCCAGTTCAGCACGTCATTATACCAGAAATCACAACACCATTGACGCTTTCATCCTGGAGATGTGCTCCTTCTGCTAGCTGTAACAAGAAAAAGTAATAGTTTAGTATGTTGCCTGAGTTAACCAATCCCACAAAAGGAAACTTTCTAATTTAAGGATCTGAGTTCAGTCTTTGATGTTAAGTCAGACCCTGCTCTTTTTATGAAGTCCTCCTGGTGGTCCTTCTTGACCTGCTGGTAAAATGCATCAAGAGATTCCAAGACATATGTCAATTGGCTATTAAGCCTTAAACGAGAGTGGGTTTTAATTGAAGCTCATCACGGAGCGGCCTCTTTTATCTGTCCTTGCCAGTGGTGAGTAAATCTTCTGGCTAAAGGTAAACACTTATCTGCGTCTTTCTCTTGCCCTTGCTTGAGGGCCTCTGTGACTTTGCAGTGCAGTGATCAGATTGGCAGGATAATTCAGAGAAACTTGATGAATACTGACTGCCAAGGGTGCCTCGGCTCGAATAGGTCTCGACACTCGTGCGCATTCCCCTGTTGCACATTTGGGGGCTTTTCATCAGTTCTCCGGCGAAGACCGATACACAACTCCACACAGTTTCATTCCATCACATCTTCCAGCTCCAATCTCTGCCTTACAGCCCATTGTTTCTGTGACCCACCGAGGTCATCTTCTGATGAGTAAAGCCAGCATTACCACCCCACTACCCCCTCCCCCGCAACACTTTCAGCCCGGACCCCATAAAACCAAGTCCATCTCCAATCACACTTCCACCAGGGGAGCCATCATCATCTGTCACAAAAAGTGCACTGATAACAGGAAGAGAGAACCAGGGATTGACCAAAAGCGATGGATCAGCTTGGGTTCTAGTCACAATCAGGAACAGGCACCAATCTCTACTCCTCCTCACATGCAGTCATTTTCTCAGCAGCTGACTATAGCAGAATGATGCGATGGCCTTTCACCCAGGCTTAATAACTCCTGCTTTGGAGAATCTGCTGCTGGAGGCCGGCTTGTATCAGTTTATAACCCTGTAAGGTTTGATTGTGTGCGTGTGGTAAAGGCGGGTGGGAGATGGTGGCTACAGCTCAACTTCACAACCTTCACCGGAATGAGAAGAAAGTGTCTGGACGTTGTTTTTCCCCTCATCCCACCAGATGATCAAATGATGGCTTCTGCTCTAAAACTTTATTAAACCGAGGGCGCTCCTGAGAAGGAAAATATGTCCTCCAAGCAACAAAGAAATTTGGTGCGAGTCACTTTACTTCCTTGTTCTAAGACAGTTGGTGAATAGGAGAAGAGTCTCTGACCTTTAACTCCATCTTTGTACATGGGGATCACTTGGCTCTAACTTCCGTTGGACAATTATTTAGCACAAACACAACAGAATGCTTATAACGACTATCTGTGACCAGAAAATAAAATTACACTCAAGATAATCCCAAGATATAACAATTTTAATGGTATTAAGTTGAGACATGTTCCTGATTCCTGTGCAAATAGATGGTGAATTGTTGAAGGATCAGGCTGAGCTCATTGTGATTCCATTGCCAAGGAGATGTATAAATAAATATTGTGAATATGGCACACAATGAATATGACTATAGCGTGAGTTTGTGTGTCATGCAAACACTCCAAGTGAATAGTTCTAGGTGTTGTCCATGTTGAATCGCTTCTCATGTAGCAGAAGTGCTTCCTTGAACACGACAGTGAGAAGAGTCCCCTGTTCAGATGGCTGAGGTCCTTCATTACCTTCCTGTCCTTGATCCAAGCACCTGAGAGAGCTCATTGCGCTTGTTGCCCTCAACTGATTGCACCACTCTTTGTAGAGCCTCCTGTCCTGCTTGGCGCTGTTCCCAAATCCGGCTCTCAATGGTGCAGGTATAAATGTTTCTTAAGACATTGGAGCACAAGTCCTTCCGACATTCAAGATAGTGAACACATTGATAGACTTTCTTCTTCAACCATGATTTTGTCTTTGTCTTGGAGGCACACATTCTCCAGGCTTTTATTCACCTCCAGGTAATCCTTCCCATGGATGTCAGATCTCATGCCGATAGCAACAGTGCCGCCAACGAACCTAATGCTGGAGGTAGAACTGGAAGTTGCCACGCAGTCATTAATGTTCAATGATAAGTACATCAGGGAGCTCAGGACACAACCCTGAGGTACGCCAGTGGCCAGGCTGAGGGAAGTTGAAGGTCGACTGATACACTTGGCTAAGTGAGGGGGATTTGTTTTATGCGCTATAACTGGATTTAACCTGGATCTACCTTGACTTTATTTTAAACGTCTTGTATTTTACTGTTTCTTCAAAAAAGTTAACACCGGTCTCAAGGTTGTCACAAGTTTTAAAACTCCCCCTTTTTCACTCCTCCAGCTGTTTTAATGTCTATGTAAATGATCTGGTACTGAGTCCCGCCCCTCCAAAAATCAGCAGAGCTGAGCAGGAAGCAGGGGGAGGGGGAATCATCTTATATGAGGTCATGTTAGAGGGTAAATACCAAAAGAAAAGAAAAAGGGCAAGAAGCAAGGGATTCTTTTTATACATGCACGCTAGAGATGCGTCTAATTGTCTAAACATGACACGAATGGGAATTTTGCATAACAGATGTTATCACAGCTTTCTGAATTATTAAGTCAGAAGTTTGAGATAAAATAATAATAATAAAAAAAAAGGTAGTCCGTTTGAGTTTCTAATCCTAGACAGGTTAAAAAAAAAAAGTTGAAAGTCAAATTTAGAATCTTGGTGTCAAAAGTTGGACATGTAAATGAGTATTTTATCAGTGTTGAGAGGTTTGGTTGGATTTTATGCGGTTCGAAGTGTAGACCTAACCAAACCGTGCTACTAGGCAAAATGAAAGATTTTTACTGATTGCTTCTTCCATGTTTTGTTTATCTTCAGAGTTATTTGTTTGATTTCAACCCCACATCCTGGTTCGTCTTGTTTTTTTTTGTTGCACAACAAACCGACCGTGAGCCGAACGTTGCTCTGAAAATAAAGTACTCTCTTCTTTTTCCGTTCTGTTTTCTCATCTCCTCCTTCTCTGGTAAAGTAACCCCACTCTCTCTGTTTTTGCTCATCAATTTTAATGACTGCTTTGCCCTGACCACCTGCTGGAGCTGAGTGTGCTGAAGGGTGTGACCCGAGAGGACAGGACTCCAAACGTATTAATTCTGCATGTCTGGATCCCCGGCGTGCTCCGGCCTCGCGCATGCCAGCCGCACCGTATAAATACAAACGAAAGGGTCAAAGGGACCCGAGTGTTTTTGAAAGCTGGGCGGCTCGGGATGAAGGCTGCAGCGATTTGCATGCAGCGTCTACTTTATGGTGTAGCAAAGCAGAAAGGTCTGACTCGAAGCAAATGAGAAGCCGCTGACCTTTCTGTGTTGTGGAAATGGTGTATAATTGCACAGACACGTTTTGCATCAGCAAGCTGCGGGGGTCTTTCGATTAATCTGTCTACTCGTTCAAAAAAAATAATAAAAGAAAAGGAAAAAAGAGACTAGCTCTGACAGTAGAGGTCCTTTTTTGTTTGTTTTTTTTGACGCGAGTGACCCTCGGTGCTATGCGGATTCCTTGCGGATTTGTTCGTTCGTGACTGGCGTAGGGGAAATCGCACAGCCCGAAGTTAACTGACTTAATACTGTATTTTGAATTTGAAGAAATCCATAGTGCTGTATTGATCAGGCGTTAGTGGCTTGACTGATTTTCGATCGCTGAGAGCTGGAGTGTCCTTCAGTAGAGGCTATTTATAATCGCCCTGACTCGGGGCATTAATATCTCATGTGGTTTATGTTCTCATGAACATGACTTACTTCAGTCACAGTAGGCCCGATGCAGATGTCGTGGGCCAGGGGTAACACCAGGCTGTGACACTAGGGTGGCTAATTTGATTAAAACATTCACATTGTGATTTATTTGACACACATCACTGAGCTTTTAGTCTTATGTTTGTAGACTCAAAGCAAATAATTACACTGGAAATAGTTGCATGAAGGTAAGTGCTTCATATTTGTTATTTATCCACGGTACATTTTCAAAAATCACCAAATCACACGCACTACAAGTTTAAAACAAAACACCATGATGAACGAGGCTTTTGATTGGTCAGTTTTAGCATCAGCTTGTGTCATGTTCAAGGCAAAACTCCACATGACTTATAGACCACACAAACATCACCCGTAATTGAGCACTTTTTGCGATTGCGTACTGCACGGGTTCATAACACAGATTTCCGAGCGGTGAATTGAGCCGCACTGCCTCCAGATGCCTCCATATGCTCTCAACCCGAGTTGTTTACATCCAGTCCTGGAGGGCTAGTGTCGGTCACAGTGTGTAATTCACCACACTTACACATTTCAGACAACCTGTCCGTAATGAACAGAAGCATTCGAGTTATGAGATAAGTTGTGATGATTAGGAGACAGAACGGGGACCTGCGAAAGGATAATGTCCAGGCAACATGGTGCCTTTTTTTTTTTTTTAAACTTTAGTTTAGACTCCCCGTCAATTTTAGTGTTGTTTTCAGAATACAGTGTCTACGTTAAAGTGTCCAAGCATATGAGGAGGCGAGTGTGTAAAGGTTTGTAAAATAAATATGCAAAGCCTCTTGTGCAAAAAGAGGAACAGCACACGCATCCTTCAAGCCGGATGTGTGTGCTGTGAAGTGCAGGGTGATGTAGATGCTGCTGCTCGTGTCCTGCATCTGTTTATATGTGTGTGGGGGGCACAAAAACCTTCAGTGCGGCCACAACTTAAGGGTATTTACTCTTATATTCTTTTAACACCCATCCGGATTATCCTTCACTGTCAAGTGTTGGAAGCGTCTTGGAGACGTCTCCATCAGTGTCAGTGTCCCGGGCTTGGACAGTTATTCAAGCTGCAGTAAAGCGGTGAGAAGCTGAGCAAGTCACGAGCAGCGCTTTCTACCAGTGCTGGATATTCTGGAATACCTTATAGTTGCCAGTTCACATTCATCTTACACACAGGGTCGTTTGTGTGTTAGACCAGTAAAACATCCAGGACAGGGGGGTTACTCCAGGACCAGGGTGTGGAACCTGTTGCCTCTGTACACTCTCTGAGTTTGTCTTGGATGATTTCCATTTTCCAGTGGAACTCCCCGAAAAACTCATAGGTCTTATTTATTAGAGTTACATAACACGTGTCCTGATTGTGCTCCCTGCTGAACTTTTTCTCCCCCCCCTCCCCTCTTTTTTTTGGGGGGGGGGGGGTCATCATGGATATACACACTGAGGCTCTCAGGTTTTTCCATTTAGATCATTTAGTTTCTTGGACGTTACGTGTATATATATATACACACATACATATGTTTGACTAATCCCAGCGAGTCGAGCCAACTTTTCTGCGCTCTACCCTACCTTCTCTCCAAAACTGTCGACTCTCTCCCGGTTGGATGACCTCAACGTCTCAAACGAGCAGATAATCCAGAGCTGTCGTGCTCAAACTGTCTGATTTGTCCTGATGTTTCAGAAAAATGTTTCAGACCTGGTTAACGCACATCGTCTTTGAGATTGTTGGAGAAACTAGGATCGGGGTCATATGTTTGGTCTTCCAGTGGGAGAAGTAGAAAGCTTTCACGCTCGTGATCAAACGGCTCTGTCTTTTCTGACGCGTGAGATACGATGTCTCCTGGAAATACCGTGCGAAGGACCAGTCCATGCAGCTTGCATTGTTTTTTTATTTAGGGGTTTAATTTGGAGTGAATTATTGATGACATTTATATGAAAGGGATCAGTTACTGTTGTGTGTGTGTGTGTGTGTGTGTGTGTGTGTGTGTGTGTGTGTGTGTGTGTGTGTGTGTGTGTGTGTGGAGTAAATCAGTCTTTATAACCTCTCTGACTCTATGAGCGAGAGTCTCTGTAGCTCTCGATATGTTTTCCTTGTCCTGCACATGCTTATGCACTTCATAATGCATTTACCGGCTGTTTATTCATTTCCTAAGCTCCCAGCACCCCCACCCCCCCCCTCGCCCCTTTCTTTCCCGTGGCCCACTTCTCCGGTCACGAGTGTCGAGGTTATTCCTGCACGATTATTGAGGGAGATTTCCTCTCTCTCTCTCTCTCTCTCTCTCTCTCTCTCCCCTTCTCCGCCCGCTGAGGTATGATGTCACTCTCGGCCATCTGCTAGTCTCAGGGGCTCGAGAGATCGAAAGGATAAGCGCGAGTAAACATCGGCGCGGGTCGGCCGGGACCGTCTGGCGGGTCCCGGCGGTAACGGGTGAGCGCGTGGCGACTTCCTCGAAAGCAAGCGTGAAACTACAAGGCTGCCTGCTGAGATGGAAGCCGCATTACCCATCAGCCCAGTGGTGCATGCAAGACTGGCTGCGTCGCTATTACCGGACTCCCACAGCACAACAAGGACACCGGGGAGTGGCAGTGGGCAGAAATGAGGCCAGGCTGAAGTGTTTCTCTAAAACAATCCCCAGGCTCTGGGTCCTTATGGGTACTAACGGGCCTCCCGTCGCCTCCCCTTGCGTCATTGACGCGAGGCCTGTTGGTTCTCCGTATAAGCCGCGAGAGTGGATAGAAAAGCGCAGGATTTCGATGAACTAACGGCATGCGGCTCCGCCAGACGTGTGCGTCCCATTCGGGACTTTCGGGAATGACTTCACCATCGGGAGCCTCCGATCAGTTATGATGTGATTTGGTTTAGTGATGATGACTAACCCAGTTCCTGAATACGCACCAGTCACACCAGTAAAGCAGATGTTTTGGACACGCAGGTGTTTTAAATCAGTGTGAGACATCATTACTCCCCCGGAAGTGTCTGCTGGCTCGCTCTGAGACGCCGCTCCTCACGCCTCTCTGCAGGCTGACGTTCACGCGTCTGTGTGTGTGTGAGGCTTTTACTCAGGACTCGTCTGTGTGTCAGACGTCTCCACTGAGAGGTCCGGCTGAGCTTCAGCCAGCGCGCTGAGGAACCGCTCAGGTGTGATGGTTTAGTCAGGCAGGTGCTCTGGGACGCGTAGGTGTGGTGAAACCTGGAGTGTTGCTCTCTTTTACCTGTTGACTTAAAAAAAAAAAAAAAAACCCATCATTCTTTCTTCTGATTTACACAAGCCTCACCTCTTTCTTTTTTTATTTATTTATATATTTTTTGACAACATATCGATTTTTGTTTTTATCTCTTTTCTGTCTTCCTTTTACCTTTTTTTCTGTATTTTTCTTTTCTTTCCCTTTCTTTATTCTTTTTTCTTCCCTTTTCTTTGTTCTTTACCCTATTTTTTCTTTTTGTTTGATAATTTTGTTAAGCTTCTCCTATTTTATTTCTTTTTTCAGTTTTCCCCTTTCTTTCGTTCTTTCATCTCTTTCCTCTTTGCCTTATTTCTTTCCTTTTCTTTCCTTCCTCATTTTTCCTTTTTTCTTTAATTTTTCTTCCTTCTTTTTCTTTCCTTACCTGTCTTGTTTTTACTTGCTTCTTTTTTCCTTTCCTTTTCCTTCTCCTTTGTTCCTTTTTCCATTCATTCTACACCATCTTTGCTTTTTTGTGTCTCAGTTGAAAACCTCACCATTTCTTTTTCCTTCTTCTGTCCTGTTCTTTGTTGTTTTTGTTTGTTTGGTTTAAACACTAGAGTAGCTATGAGGTGCATCAGGACATGAAGCATTCCTTTCTTGCTCAGGTTGTAAAACAGAACAGGGACAGATCTCTGAATATCACTTCACCTCACTACATCATACAACATCTCACTACACCTCACGACACTCCTGAAGTGTATCCAAGCCCTTCTTTACGACCTCCTCCTGAGTTGCGTGTCCAGCCCGAGCTTCGTTCAGGTTGGGGGTGTTTATAGTTTTCGAGAGGCGGCTCCCTGACGTCCTCTTGTCCGCCGCTCATGAGGAGAATGAGGATGGCGGTCTCTCGGGGAGGCTCGTCTCAGTGTGCGGTCGCTCATCGGTCCACACGCTGCTTTTCCCATTCCGGCTTTAATGGGAAGCCTTCGTCCCGGCGCAATTTAGATTTTCAATTTCGATATTCAGCGTAAAACATCAGGAGCGTTTTACGCCCAATTTGCATATAAAGAGGTCGGCGTCAACAAGCCGCTCACCCACGGCATGCGCGGGTATCTGCTTCAGAGTAATGCTGCAGATTCACCGCTGGAGTTTGTGTGTGCGCGAGAGAGAGAGAGAGAGAGAGAGAGAGAGAGAGAGCTCTTCAGTAACTAAATCAGCTTTCAGATGCTACAATGTCTCTCTCGCGCGCTCTCTCTCTCTCTCTCTCCGTCTTGAAAGCAGACAGTAAGTTTGTTGTTTTTGGATCTAATCAGAGACTGAGTGGTGTAGGGACGGAGGAGGAGGATGGATGAAGAGAGCGGAAAGTGGAAGTTTAAATGAAGAAGCAGTATATAAAGTGTCATTTATGATTTTGACATTTGTTTAACAATGCCTGGACCTGTTGCTATGGCGACACAGAAGACACCTGAAAAAAAAAAAACGCGGCATTTCTGCTGCTTCTGCTGAACCTGAGATAATACCGCACCACTGAAGTAGGCATGGGGCAACGGTCTGGGGGCTGCTGGCAGGGGCCAGGGGGCAGCAGGCCAGGGTGCTGGAGTCGTGGGTGCAGGAGGCTTGTGGCAAGGCCGCCAGGGTTCTGGATGCATGGGGCAGGGTGAAAGAGGCAGACTGCTGGGGGCTGCAGACAACGCGTGGACCTGTTGCTACGGCGATACAGGAGACACCAAAAAAACATGCATTTCTGCTTCTTCCACTGAACCTGAGATAAAGCCGCGTCACGGCAGGATGCAGGAGGCATGGACGCGGGGGGCATGTAGAAGAGACCAGACAGAATATAAAGTTTTCAATTATAAATCTGTAATAAAAACGTCATGTGATCAAGGCTTGGGGGTCACAGAATCACCATGAGGTCAGTTTGGAGCTTGTTTTTCCACTTTCATTTAGAGAGAGAAGGAAAGAGATGGGAAAGTAGTTAAAACAGAAATAAAGAAAGACAAAACAACAAGAAGAAAATAAGCATGTGACTTAATTAATTTTAGGAAAGGGGCGAAAGTGGGTCTGGTGAGGGCAGGAGTGTGTTTATAGCTGCTTTAGGGTAAGTAAGTCACTTTAATGTAACTTGAAACAGATAAAAAGCATAACAGGAGAGGAAACTCAGAGCGGTGTTGCTCAGAGTGGTTTTAAATGCAGTGTAACCCTTTGTCCACCTGCCCACACTGACACCTGCCCCTCGCTCCCCCTCCACCTGCCCCTCGCTACCCCTCCACCTGTTCCTCGATACCCCCTCCACCTGCCCGCACTGGCACCTGCCCCTCGCTCCCCCTCCACCTGCCCCTCGCTCCCCCTCCACCTGCGCCTCGCTACGCCTCCACCTGTTCCTCGATACCCCCTCCACCTGCCCGCACTGACACCTGCCCCTCGCTCCCCCTCCACCTGCCCCTCGCTCCCCCTCCACCTGCCCCTCGCTCCCCCTCCACCTGCCCCTCGCTACCCCTCCACCTGCCCCTCGATACCCCTCCACCTGTTCCTCGATACCCCCTCCACCTGGCCACACTGACACCTGCCCCAGGGACAAATCCGCCGGGGCAGCGGATCGAGAACTCGTCGTGCCTCCCAACTCCACTGCCATGGTGAATACCGAAACCAAAAACATTAAAGAATGAAAGGAAAATGTCGTCATGTGTCCAAATCTGTGCTGGAGCGATCGTTCTCCCTACCATAAAACATTTTCCCTGTCTCTCTGTGCACGGTCTCTCATTACATTTTGTGATGAAAAAGAACACAAACAAAGACAACCAAGAACATTTTGAGAATACAACAATAGTGAAACAAGAAGAGAGAAACTTTTTCCAGAAGAAAAGCAGGAAAATTAACAGACTAGGAGGAGAAGGTAAAGTGAGGAAGAGAGAAAAAAGGAGGTAAGGTAAGAAAGAGGACACAACGAAAAAGGGAGAGACTAACGGGTAATAAATCGTTCGTGAACACCACGTGTGTGTGTGTGTGTGTGTGTGTGTGTGTGTGTATATATATATATATACACACAAACACACACACACACACACACGCGCACACACTGACAGAGTGTAAGTTTCTGGCGGAGTTTTAAGTGTCCTGATTTAATTAATACTAATCACTGGGTTTCTTTCTCAGGTCTCAGGAATGAGAATAATTTAGGTCACAGAACCCCAAATCCCTGACAAGACCAGTTTATGCAAATGAGATGCAAACGAGTGCAAACTGAAAACTAGTTATGGTCCGGGGTAATAAATAGAGAGTTTAGCCTCCTGGCATTCCAATCTGCCCTCAGGGGTTATATGCAAATGACATGCAAATACAGGCCGCAATAAACGCGACCTTAAACCCTTTCATTGAGTTCAGCACCATGTGTGTGAATCTCTCGCTCGGGGTCTCAGGAAGAGCCCAAAGCCACCCGTTCAAGAAGAGCTCAAACCGCTCGCTCGGGGTTCAGGAAGACATCGGAATGCTCTTTTACAGTTCTGTGTGTGTGTGTGTGTGTGTGTGTGTGTGTGTGTGTGTCCGTCCACTCTGTCTCAGAGACTAATCACATGTTATACATTAGCACAACTTCAGCCGTATCTCCCAACAGCAACACGGATAAATCACGTCATGATAAGGATAATCACCGCCGTCTCACGTCGAAAGAGAGAGAAAAAGAGGAAGAGGTCAAATCAAAAGAAAGAACGGAAAAGACAGACACCCGATGAAGGAGGGAAGAAAGAGAGAAGGATGGAGAAGTTGAGGTGTGAGAGGAGGAGAGACGGAGAGAGAACGAGGGGCGAGAAATAAAGACGAGAAGGAAAAGAGAGATTGATTTTCCTTCTGTTGGAACGATTTGGTTTTTGTCTGCTCAGTGTTCTCTGCTCCAAAAAAGAAAATCTGATCTTTGTCTAAGTTATAACTCTCTCTCAAACACACACACACACACACACACACACACACACACACACACACACACACACACACACACTCAACAGCCTGGAACTGTCAAAACACTGTTTCCCCCTTAGCAATAACAACCAGCAAAGTATTATTCAAATAATACATCATCCTTCCATGAGACGTCCAGTTCAGGTCAGCACTGGAGATGTTTTTAATCATTACACACACACACACACACACACACACACACACACACACACACACACACACACACCCTGCAGGGTAAAAAGTTGGGCCTGTCCTGGTGTTGTGTAAACAGTGATAGAGTGATCTAAGAGATGAAGTGAACGTTACATGAGGTAAAGGTGAAATTGCGCACCTCAACTGGTGTGTGTGTGTGTGTGTGTGTGTGTGTGTGTGTGTGTGTGTGTGCGGAAGTTTAACTCCGTCATCAAACTCGTCCCGCTCTCCCACAACACAGCCGTGAGAAACTCGGGTGTTTATTTTGAGTCTTGTCTTAACATAGTGATGACTTGCGAGTTCTCCTCGACGTCCTTCTGGACCCTGGAGATAAACGGCGTCTCAAAAATCTCACGTTGTGTAACTGCAGCGAGGCTGGTCCTGTGTGTGTGTGTGTGTGTGTGTGTGTGTGTGTGTGTGTGTGTGGGAACTTACAGTATAACTTGCTCACCAGAAAAACGGCCTCAGGAAACAGGAAGCTGCACTTGAGCCGTTGGAGGACGAGTCAGGGCAGGCCGAGGCAGAAGGGTGCCAAAAGTTATGCACACACTTACTAACCCATAACTTGATGCACCACACTTTATCTATCATGATCTAATGTAACACAGGATCGTGTTATGGCCAACAGCTGTAAACAGTCTTTCTCTCACTCTTGTATACGCTCTGTGATCAAAAGTATGTGCATCCCCATCAGACCCGAGCGTCCTTGCTGAACTTTCCGTTCCGGTTGTGACGATGTTCTCCTCTGCTACGAGAAGGCTTTAGACTACTGAGCGTGGTTCATTCAGCTTCAGGAGCATTAGTCGTGAGGTCGAGGAGGCTCTGGTTCCAGTTCATCTTAGAGGTGATGGTTTGGTTATTCCACTGCACTACACTTTTTGTGTAAACAATGTTTCTTCATGGAGGATCTTCTTTGTGGATCTCGAAGGAGCCTCGTCATGCTGGATAAGGGTTTGTAGTCCCAATGAAGGGGAACTCGGGAAGAGCCCTAATTGATTGCTTGGGGTTCAGGAAGAGTTCAAACTGCTCGCACGAATTTCAGGAAGAGCTCGAACCGCTCCCTCTAGGTTTAGGAAGGGCCGGAACAGCTTGCTTAGGGTTTTGGAAGAGTTTGATGATTGGATGATTGCACACTCGAGGTTTAGGAAGAGCTCGAACCGCTCCCTCTAGGTTTAGGAAGAGCCGGAACAGCTTGCTTGGGGTTCGGGAAGAGCTCCATGAAGACACGTGGTGTTAAGAGTGTATTGAAGTAGAAAAACACACCATCACCTCTGGGATGAACTCTTAACGCTTCAGCACACAGGGAAGTTCTGTTGCTTCAGAAACAGTGATGGTCAGGAGTGCACATACTTTTGGTCGCATGGTGCATTTCTGCAAGCGCACACTTTGTCGTCTTTTGTTGCTGAGAAACGGTATGAGCAAACCAGCGCGTGCAGTGCCGTGAGCACATGAACACCACCAGTCAGAGTCGGGTGTGAGGTGTGACAGAACGTTGGACACGAGCTCAGGTTTTATTTCCGGCTCCTCCTGTGGACGATGAGTCTCTCGCACACCTGCTCGGGACGCTCTCGCCTGAAGGGTACGTTAGTTCTCGCACTTCATCACGGCTCGAGTGGAGGATGCTGCTTCCCAGGGGCGGAGCGATCTGCTGGGAATTTGATGATTAACTGTGGAGCGAGGCGTTTCTCCACCGAAGCAGACGCCCCATGCCCTTTCCCGTCTCCTTGGCACAGTCGTCTGTCTCCTCACACACTTCCCCAGTAAACACCTCGCCTGCTCTCAGAACCTCCACCGGGTCCCGTCTCATTATCGGAGAAGGCCATGGCGGCAGATGGGAATCCCGCGTTATAAATCACGCGCGCTAAACACCGCTCGCGGTCGAGGCAGAGGAAAAGGTTGAGGATGAAATCTGCTGCTCTGCCAAAGCTTTTGTGTTTTTCCAGATGTTCAACCATCATTATGTCTCTGTCCCTTAACGTTGCTGGGCGTGCGGCGCTCGGAACGGGACGTTAATCAGGAAGTGGAGAAACTGACAGGAAGGAAAGAAAGAAAGAGAGCCGCAGAGGGAAGGAAAGACAAAAAGAGCAAGGATGATTGGCGTCAAAATGAACAAAGGATAAAAGAAGGGTAGAAAATATAGAGTGAATGATGGGGAGCTATAAAAGAAAAATAGAGGAGAAAAGAGGACAAAAAAGAGAACGTACTGATTAGGAAATAAATGAAAGGAAAAATTAAAGAAGAGACAAGTGAAGAGAAAATGAGATAAAAAAGGAGATAAAAGGAAAAACAAAGAAACCAGTAATTAAGTAAACCAGTACATTATTTTATTTCTCTGTCTATCTATCTATTATATTCAACTGTAAGCCTACAGTAACTACAGTATGTTTGTCTTTAGCATGTTTGTCTCTCTCTATTTGTCGATATTGGTCTATAATATCAATATCTATCTAGTTATCTGTTTATCTTGTAAGCAGAAAGTCTGCGGTGTGCGTTAGCAGGTGATGCTCATTATGATGATGATGATGAGGCAGTTCACTTTCGATGTTGCTTTGATCACATTATCGCGATCATGCAGGAATTTAGTGAGCTCTGATGTGTCCTAATGCTCCAGCATCTGCCCTCTGCATTACCCCCCACCCCTACACACACCAAAATGCGTAGCGACCCCCCCCCATCGTACCCCCGCCAGGCACACGCCTGCGTCCCTTCTGCTGGCCAACAGCTGGCATCTTTATTTACTGCTCGCTCTGTTTACCCTGCAAACCGACAGGAGCACCTTCCATTCAAATCACTCGCCGGCTGAATAAAGGCCCGTCGACGTTCGGCAAACACAAACCATAATCACGTGTGTAATGGCTTTGAAATTGCATGTAAATATTTGCAGTGCGTGTTATTGTTGCTTGCCTGCAGACATTGGCAGGTTTGACATGCGATTAAAGCCCTGACGGTTGGGCCGCGACACACGGTCGGCATGCGGCTGAAAGACGGGAATCCTGATACGCTCACGCGCAGCTGCGCACAACAAAAGCTTCATGTCCATCAGGGGAGGAGAAATAAAGCGTCTGACTTCACTGCAATTATGCTCAGATATCCCTCACGTGAAAAGTGAATGCAAGAAATATTTACATTTGCGTGGTGAAAGCGCATGCAGATTGAGCTATCTGTATGTAAAGTAGGGATTTCTTCCTCCTGAGGGGAAAATAAAGAGCTCCTTTTTTTTTTTTAATCCGTGTATCGTTGTGTATAACACGTCTGTAAAAACGGTCACTTTCCTGTTGTCACTTAGGTTACAGCAGCTGCTCTTAATTCTAGTTTACAGTTGATGCGCGTACACTTCTCCTGAACGTCCTGAGGTTATAGCTTCAGCTCTGACACTGCAGACTTCTGTCACGTCCTTGCAGAGAGTCGAGGTCGCGTGACCAGACTAGAGATCAATCAGTTCTCCACGAACATTGAGTATACATGAAATAAACCACATCCAATCCGATCGACATACGTTATATGACCAAGTTAACAAATTTATGATAAACACCTTTTCACTTCGCCAGAGCCGCGTATGAAGTCAAAACAACTCCTACAAGTAGAACACGAGACAAAGGGAAATCCGACGGCTGGTGTTTCTGAGCATGCCGTCATGCTGTTATGACATCATGTGGGTTTATGTCCAGACTCTCGCATTGTGTGTAGAACATCAGCAAGCTTAACAACGCAATGACATCTTAAAGAAAAGTAGCGCTGTTAAGTACTAAACACCGGGAAACAATGGATCCGTTATGATTCTTTTGTGTCGCCACACTGACTGGATTTTTTTTTCTAATCTAGTGGTAACTTGGCATACGAATGTCCCGCTCCAAGAAGATTCACCTTAAGAACTGAAATTAAGCAAGAAATTTGCCTCAGCATATGAAACGTTTTTGGCATACGAGCGATTGAACCGAGCTGAAATAGCTGCGCATGCATCCAGGAACCGTTCAATACTCGTTTGTGTCAGTGGAACGCCAAGCGAAGATTTTGTTCCAACATCGGACGTCTTGAACAGGCTCGAGTTCTTCACTCCGTGAGCGGAAGCCGTGACAGGATTCAAACTGTGAGTTTCGTGATCAAATGCTTGGTAGGTTATCATAATGTTTACGCGCAGGACAAGAACAGGACGCTAGTAACATGACCGACTCTTATTTGAAAGTATTTAAGCGATGTGCTTACGAAATTATGTTGCCATAGAGACCGATTTCCAGTTTCTTGGATTAGCTTCTGGGACAGAGGAGCGTCTTCTCCTGTTTAAACCCAGACTGTAATGTTGTCTCTTCATGTTAAACCCTCAGCATCGCTCTTCTCCATCTGCAGATGAAGCTTCCTCGTGGAGTTTGGCGTCTCTGCCTCCTCTTTAGTCTTGGTTTGCTGTATTTTATCGAGTTGGTCTCTTAAACCTGGAAAGATGCTGATCCTACAAAGATTTTGGCGTCTTCTCTCCATCCGTCATGCCTTTTATTTATTAAATTTTTTTATGGGACATTCTGTGTAAAGTTAAAGCTTTTTTTTCTGTGCAGAAGTATTGATCTTAAGCGTTCTTGACTGTAACGGAGGCTCCTCCCTTCAGGCCGAGGTCGAAGAGTGGCTCAGACATTCATCATTCCGTTTCGTTTTGGCGAGTTTTGTCAGCCGACAGTTTGACTTCTCATTGTGTAGAATAGTTTGACGCAGACAGACGGCTTGTCAGACGTTTACAGAAGCCAGGTTGTTTTGTTTTTAAATTTTTTTTATTTGTCCTGGTCATACTGTCTGAAGCAGCCGTCACAGACGCCGTCAATAGCTTCAGACACGTTTTGGAAACCGTTTGGCTCCTCTGGAACGAGCCGAATGCCCCGCAGAAATGTTTTGACATAATCATCTTTTGTGGCTGTTATTAAATGATTGACAGTCACATGAAGCACTCTAACGTTCAGCACAATCCTGTTGTCCGGCCCGGAGTCCCTCGTCTCAAAGCTAAAATTGTCAAAACGATGTTTTAATTAGCTAGTTATATGCAGAAACTAAAAAAAAAAAATTTGTATGAACACCGTTTTTGCGCTAACGTCTTGCTATTGTATATTTATTTTATTCTTAATTAATTCCTAATACGTTTTTATTATTTTTTTCCCAATATACTGTAGATATTTTATAATTTTATATTAATAAATATTTATTTTACATTTGATAAAAAAAAATAATTAATTTATTTTTCTTTTTTGTAACTGCATTTACAGCTACACTGAGTATCTGTTTCATGGTGAAATAGTGCAAAAAGAAATTTCAGATATTTTTGAAATCACTCCCAATTTTTTTTTCTTCACTTTTTCAAATTTTTGCTTCTAACTTAAACTAACGAATAGCTAAGAATCTAGCAATAAATCGGGATAAAAGAGTCATTCTTACTACAAATTTACTTTATTAAAATAAAACTATATATTTCACCATGTATGTACAGTGGGGCAAAAAAGTATTTAGTCAGTTCTCCCACTTAAAAAGATAAGAGAGGCCTGTAATTTTCATCATATGTATACCTCAACTATAAGAGACAAAATAAGAAAAAAAATCAGGAAATCACAATACTTTGTTATAGTCCCTTTATTGGCAATGACAGAGGTCAAACGTTTTCTGTAAGTCTTCACAAGGTTTTCACACACTGTTGCTGGTATTTTGGCCCGTTCGTTCCTCCAGGGAGCAGGGATGTTTTGGGGCTGTCACTGTACCACACGGACTTTCAACTCCCTCCAAAGATTTTTTATGGGCTTGAGATCTGGAGACTGGCTGGGCCACTCCAGGACCTTGAAATGCTTCTTACGAAGCCGCTCCTTCGTTGCCCGGGCGGTGTGTGTTTGGGATCACTGTCATGCTGAAAGATCCAGCCACGTTTCATCTTCACTGCCCTCGCTGATGGAAGGAGGTTTTCACTCAAACTCTCACGATACATGGCCCCGTTCATTCTTTCCTTTACACGGATCAGTCGTCCTGGTCCCTTTGCAGAAAAACAGCCCCAAAGCGTGATGTTTCCACCCCCATGCTTCACAGTAGGTCTGGTGTTCTTTGGATGCAACTCAGCATTCTTTCTCCTCCAAACACGACAAGGTGGGTTTTTACCAGAAAGTTCTATTTTGGTTTCATCTGACCATATGACATTCTCCCAGTCCTCTTCTGGATCATCCAAATGCTCTCTAGCAAATTTCAGACGGGCCTGGACGTGTACTGGATTAAGCAGGGGGACACGTCTGGAATTGCAGGATTTGAGTCACTGGCGGCGCAGTGTGTTACTGATGGTAGCCTTTGTTACTTTGGTCCCAGCTCTCTGAAGGTCATTCATTAGGTCCCCCCCGTGTGGTTCTGGGGGTGAGAGCTTGTGTGCTCGACAGAGCCCCAGATCGAGGGAGATCATCAGTGCTCTTGTACGTCTTCCATTTTCTAATAATTGCTCCCACAGTTGATTTCTTCACACCGAGCTGCTGACCTACTGCAGATTCAGTCTTCCCAGCCTGGTGCAGGTCTACAGTTTTGTTTCTGGTGTCCTTTGACAGCTCTTTGGTCTTGGCCATAGTGGAGTTTGGAGTGTGACTGTTTGAGGTTGTGGACAGGCGTCTTTTATCGAAGTGAACTTTATTGTCAGTACGACCATGTAAACAGAATTCACACAGCGCATCGAAATTGCATTCTTCATACTCCAGATGTGCAAAAGAAAAGGAAAAAAAAAACCTTTAGACATACAAGTAACATACTATAGTAGTTCACACAGTGAACTTATACTGATAAGTTCAAACAGATGCCATTTATAAAGGTAACGAGTGGAGGACAGAGGAGCCTCTTAAAGAAGAACTTACAGCTCTGTGAGAGACAGAAATCTTGCTTGTTTGTAGGTGACCAAATACTTATTTTACAGAGGAATTTACCAATTAATTCATTAAAAATCCTACAATTTGATTTTCTGGATTTTTTTTGTTCTTATTTTGTCTCTCATAATTGAGGTATATCTATGATGAACATTACAGGCCTCTCTTATCTTCTTAAGTGGGTGAACTTGCACAATTGGTGGCTGATTAAATACTTTTTGCCCCACTGTATGTATAAAACAACACCAGTTTTGTGCTGCGCTGCTTATCCAGGAGATCAGGAGTTACTTTAGAGACGAGCGCTGAGGTTCATTGTCACGTCAGGTGAAGGTGGTATTAGAGCTGTAAATGCTGCCCGGTGGGTGTGTTTTCCTGGCAGCAGGTAAATGACACACACACACACACACACACACACACACACACACACACACACACACACACACACACACACACAGCAGTACGTCAACACCTCAAATCACTTTGTGTCAGATGCAATTAGCTGAACTGTAAAAACGCTGCCAGCCGTGTTTCTGCGCTGAAACTCGCTGTTTGTGGAGATTCCCAGTCGTTATCTCTGATAAAACCACATCGAAAAAACACACACACGCGTGCACACAAACATGAAATCTAATTAGTGTCTCTGATTGACAGCTGGGATTTAAAAAGCTGACTTTTATTTGTTGCCTTTAGATCGACTTATTTAAAATACCGGAGCTGGCAGAGATCTCAAAGGGAACAGATCTCCAAAAATATCCTCCACTTCCCCCTGAAAGTTAATGCGGGGGTGTGTTCAGTGTCGTGTGTTAGTCGGGTGAACGTTGCCTAGGTTTTTATTACTATTTTTTTTTTTTTTTGTTTTTACGTTTTAATAATCACCGGTAAACTCAAGTCCCCGAGTCATCTAGTCTTCTTACGCCTCAGCAGTCCCCCAACCGTGACGTCCAGCGTTCATCAGGACAGTGTTTCCTCACCGCACTTCCTCTCCTGGACCGTCAGACGTGTGCTGGACTTCCTAGATCCCGTGACATGTAAACTCGGACTAGCAGTGAGAGTGAAACTATTATGCAATTTCACGAAACTTTGGTCAAATCAGTAAGCGACTTTTCGGATCAGTTTTTTTGCATGACTGAGCTGAACGGTCCTGAATTGACTTGTTTCTTAAATATAATAAACGTACCATGACTTTTGTGGAAAATACATTCCATCTTCCTCAACACTTTTGCAAAATACTCTTGTTTTGTCAGATTATCACTCCTCTTCCTCTTCCTCCTTCTTCTTTTTGAGTTTATGGGTAGCTGCCACATTACTTCCACCTACTGGACTGGAGGATTGAGCAGGAATAGAACAATATGATGTGGTTTTTGGTACAACATTGTTTTTTTAAATAATCAACAGCACAAATTACACAACCTTTTTTATTATATTATTTACATATCTACATTTATTACATATTTAATATTTTATTTTTATTTATTAGTTTTTAATCCTTAATACTAGGGCTGCTCCGATCAGGATTTTTGAGGCCGATCACCGATTACAGGCGCTACTTGAAGCCTTATCACCTAACATTATTTATTAAACTAAACTATATCTAACAACAATGTAAATTAAGTATTGAAATTACAAGAAGGATTATATGGAATATCATGAATTGACGACTGTATTTATTGGCAAGCAACATGTGCAACACATCAACTTAAAACATAGCAGCCTGTGCTTGGTTAGTAATTGGGAACAGCTTAACAGCTTAGAGTTTGACAAATACTTTCCTGTAGATTATATAAAATTAAATAAAATAACAGACAAGCAGGACGCAAGTCGCCGGAAGTTCTGCAAGCGCCGCAAGTATTCGCGAGGACCGACCAAAAACAATTAAACATGTTTAATCTTTTGCATGGAAAGATGGAAACGTAATCACAGTGCCGAAACTCGCGGTGAATCATGATGAACCGTAGTTAATCCACCGAGTGAAACCGCGTAGGTGAAAGCTGTCGGTAAAACCGCTATGAGTGAGTAGCGGCACGCAAGTTGCTGAGCTCTCCCGCTCTCTTAGCCAAACTTTGAAAGCTGCTCATGTTCCTTTACGCGACTAACCTTCAAATGTCTGATGAGGTTTGTGGTGTTAAAATGCTTTGTGTGCTTCCCGCCTCGTGGAATGAGATTGTTACACTTATTGCTAATGTCTTGTCTTTTTCACACAACACGTGGAATTGCGAGACTGGTGACGCCATTTTATCAGCCCGCAAAAAAATTGTCCCGCTAGTTTTGCGGCATCTATCGGCCATTATAGAGACTGACGATCAAACTTCCCAAAGCTATTATCGGCCGATTATGATCGGCGACCGATCAGTCGTAGCACCTCTAATTAATACATAACCTGCATGAAGTATCGCTGCTTGAGAGCAACCGGACAGTTAATATTGGCGCTAAATATTATCTAATACAAAATGTCCACAAAAATTTGACAAATAGCAGCTTTAGTTCTCAACACTGCTGCAGAATAATGAACTTTAATGTGTCTTCTTTTAATTTTGCTGTTACACAGACAAGACTTTAAACTCAAATCACGATCATGAACTTTTTTTTCTCTTTAAACTGCATTTTGTTTTACTCACTTCTCTATATATTCATTCTTTACTTCACAAAGTTTATTAATTAGCGTGACTTTTTTTCTGAGTGGTGTTGTGATTTGGCTCGTTCGATGCCCGAACTGTATCGCTGACACATTTCTCTCTCTCTCTCACACACACACACACACACACACACACACACACACACCCTACAGCCCATCTGTTCAGAAGTGTGTTTATTTTAAAGATAGGAGGAATATTTGCCACATGGTTTTCATTTGTTTGCAGTTCATCCAAGTTGGCTAAACGCACACTCTGGATTTTTCTTCTTCTTCTTGGTTTTTTTTTTTTTTTTTTATTGCCTGGAAAAATAATTTGGACTTGGCAGCCGGAGTTGTGGCAGTCAATCTGGCGTGTTGCGTTTCTTACGAGTCCTGTGAATAAATTCGGGGGGTTTGGGAAACTGGACTGGCCGCTCCGAGTTACAGCTCCTGCCACCTGGAAAGCTTCTTAGGCAAAGAATCCCAGCAAATAAAACTTGTAGATCTCGTTAAAGCAGCGCTCTGAGACAAAACACACCACCTCCTGTTATGATTTTCAGGAGTACGAGGGCGAGTTTTTTGGACAGCTTGATTGTTTTTGAAGAAAATGACCAGGACTCTGAGATTCTCAAGAGATATTCGTTTGTTTGGTTAAAATGTTGTAGTTTTGGCCGTGCCACGGTGCTGCTGCTGCTTAGGGTGTTGATTAGTCTTCTACAGCAGCAACATCACTCAGGACAGGAAGTAATTTATTTTATATTTATTAACTAAAATAAATCAATCATTAAAACATTTGCTGAGACGTCAGAGGAATAAAGCACAAGTGTACATGCTGGTGTGTACAGGAGCTTCGCTTCATCATACTGCACTCTTGCTGATTGATTTCTCGTAAATAATCAATCAACCAGACCTTTCTCCAAGAACCGCGTCTTATTCAGGAGGAACCTTGTCTCAACGGAGGACAAATCTTGTCCACAAGAAGGTGGAATGTAATCACTCCCTGGATGTGGAATATTGTCTCCATGGAGATGGAATCTTGCCTCTCTTTGAGGTGGAATCTCATCTACATGCAAGTGCAACCTCTGTCTCATTGACATCAAATTTAATTTCTACATCAGCCGGTCTCCTGGAGGTGCTACTCAATGACCCGTTCGTCTGGAAAGCTTTTTTTTCTAGCTCACTTGGGGTTGTTCCATGGGCCGCTGCTCTCATTTCATCTCAAACACCCAAAATATTCTTCATTCAGGAGATGCGTTGTCATGTTCCTCTTGGCCTGCAAGTCTGTAATCATTCCAGCATTTTGGTCTTTGGAGAAGTGAAAGGTTACCGTGAGCTGATTGAACGAACCTCGAGTCGAGCGGCATGTGAGCGTCGGCAGGTACCGACAGGACAATGCGGAGTTAGCGGCTTTCCTTTCTCGAAACTCGGTTGTGATGCCAGTTACATCATTTCCAGCATCATCTCCCCCATGTTAACACTTACAGCGTTTATGAAGGACAGTAATTATACGTTAGGATTAAACGCTTCAGGATGTTAAGAGCTTTTTCCAGCAGGCGTCTAAACCTGCCCCTCAAGCTAGCGCACATTTACAAGTTCCAGTAAAGACTCTCTCTCTCTGTTTCGGATGAACCACCAGGCAGGTTGCCGAGCCTCGGGATGATCTTCCACACGAAAAGATACTTTGCTCGTAAACGTCGTGTTCAATAATATGACAATAATGTGACCTCTGACCTTGAACTTGATCTCTGCTGCGTTCAGGCATGGAAAGGTTTCACGGATTAGTTTTCATTGGCAGCAGACAAATAGGTTTTCTCTTACCTTCTCCTTCTTTCTTCCTAATTTCTTCAGTTTCATAGTTTTGTCGTCCCTTTGTTATACTGGTCACTTTTTGTTTGTCCCTTACCTTAAACTAAAACTACACCTAAAGTAACCCCGCCTCCAGATGCAATCTTCTTCCCTTTTATTGTCCGAGCATCCCGCTGTAATAAACGCACCTTCCTACAGACTTTGTGTGTGTGTGTGTGTGTGTCGCAGTACCATGTCGTCCTCCTACACACAGGATTTACGCCATCGTTATTCTTTTCCTTCAGCGCGGCATCACATAAACATATCGGCGGTGTGTGCTAATCGAGTCGAGGCCGGAGTCAGAGGCACCGGGGGAGTCCTAACGGCGGACCTGCAATGAAACCAGGAACAAAGCGCTTTCATAAAGCACAACTTTAATCTGTTTTTATTATTGCTGTAAATTACGGCGGGTGGCTAGCGTAGCATGCACGCACGTGTGTGTGTACGTCTTCAGGAATTCATGAATTTTAAAAGGACACATGATGGTCATACGGGAAGATGAAAACAGAGCCACAACCTAATCTTAGCTTTCTAAGGGGTGATCTCTGAATCGCATGGGTCAGAGCGAATAAAAAAAAAACAGCACAACCTGTTCTCGCAGAGTGGATCACACCCTCACACTAGCCGTAAAGACGATTGAGTCGTCAAAAGCCTGGCGTTTTATTGGAATTGTGATTGTTTTCATAAGGCCTTCTGAAGGTGACTTTGTTCGCAGGCTCGGATTATCAGCGTGAATAATTTATCTGGAAAGCGACTGTCTGAACTTTGGCATCGGTGGGATCAGGGTGTGTTGACGCCCACTCTGATTGAAACTCCGAGAAGCAGTTGCAATACTCGCCTGTGACCCTCGCGTGGAATGGCTTCATATTGAAGTTTAACCATAATAATTTCTAGTATATTATTGATGGCTTGTTCCTCGACCCAGAGTTGTTTGTAGCTCCAGAGGAATTCCCTCGACTTCCTTGAACTTTCCCTGACTTCCTGAACCTGTAACCTCTAACTCATGTAACTGCTTTACATCCTCATCAAGGAGTCTTGCAGTTCCTAATTGTCGGAGTTCCACTTCGGTTCTGTGTTGCAGATGTGCTCCATTTTGAGGTCATGGGAAAAGAAATCTGGACCACGACTACTGCGAACCTTTCCGCTCCAGACGGCTGGCGAGGGCGTTCCGTTCGCTCCCTCAGCTGCCTCTCGAAACTGCACACTTGTGCCTGGAATTGTTCCATTATCCCCCCGTCAGCCTCCTGCCTTGTTCTCCGTCGCCGGTAATAAAACGCAGCTGTTGCCTGGTCTTCACTTGAACCGTGTTACTGCAGGATTGTGCAGGATTGTGCAGGCTTGCAGGCCCGAGCGCTTGTGTGTACGTGCGACGTCAAGACGGAGCAACAGACCTTTTTAGCATTCCCTAAAACATTACAAGCTGATCCTTTTTCCAGCTTATCAAACCCTGCGACATTGTCCTGGTTCAGCACTTCAAAGGAGAAGGCCAGGCGGCTGGTGTCTTGCCTTTGCAGTTTGGTGATCTGAGACGTAAGATTTCAACATAGCTTATTTTTAGGGGGAAGAAATTCTCACTTCCTCGACTGAAAACAACTGGAGAAGTCATCAAGTGTGCTGTGATGTAATCGCTGTTCAGCCTCGGCTCATTTTTTCCTTCATTTTCTTGTATTTTACTCAGTCTCGTTGGGAACTTTCAATTCAAATTCCCACCTGTATCTTTTAGGGCGCTTACTTGGTGTGACACACTTGGAGGAATCCACCCCATCCAACCCTTCCGTTTGCGCGAGTTCAGAGACCGACATGATTGGCAAGTGTCGCCATGATTGCGCGAGTGTGTGTGTATGGCTGTAGCATCACCTGGGACTCAAACTCGCGATCTCGGTACGATCGGGTGACCATGTTTCTGTTTCGCCGCTCAGGACAGTTCTGCCTCCATCTTGGATTGGACTTTTTATGTCTTGATAATGCCGTTTTTAATTGTCACCTCGGGCTCTCATAAACCTGCCAGTCATTTCAGAATTCAGAAAGAGTTTCGTCTGACACTGGAGACTCCTTACATAAATATTCTTCCATTTGGAAAACTTCCCCCCAGTAGTATAATAAACGCTTTAAACCTGTGATTAGCACTGCTAGATCTGCTGCTTTTAAAACTGAAAAGACTGATCAGTCCGACATCCTCTGACATCCGAACTTAAGCCCCCAAGGTTGTCATCATCATGCACAGATGGTTTCCTTTGCTATGTCTTACGTGGCGTAAGGGTTTAGGATGCAGCACCCGTTATTAACCTTTCGAACGTTAGCATGGCGTGAGGGTTTTAGCCGTCTCTTTAGAGATTTAAATGGCACGACCTCATATCCAAACTCTTGTCTCCAGTCACCTCCGTTGTCCCGCTAACTGCAGCTACTAGCGCTGGGGGATTTCTGGCAGTTAAAGCGTCCTGCTTCCTGCAGTCTCCGTCTGCACAGCGGGTGGGGAAGGGTATCTAATAATATCCTCGCCGTGTTTGCACACTCTCTCACACTTTTACTCTCTTCCCTGGATGTTTCACCGCCAACTCAGTCAGTGTCCTTGCTAAAGTCCTCGCCGCCGAGTAACGTGACTTGCTAGTTCGGTGTGTTCTTGCTGTATAAACTCCACTTTAATGAATTTTACTTTCCAAACTCTATGATGAAGACGACGCTCCTCGCACAGGCTCCTCTAAAAGCGGTCCTGATTATAGCTTTTACAGACCAACAGACGTGATTAAACATGCAGAGAGAGTGGCTTCAGGCGAACCCTCCGTCCCTCATCCTCGCAGCGATTATTTGCCTGACCGATCATTTTATGGCAAGCTGAGCGGAGAGATGATAAAAATGCAGACACCGTGCTCAGTCCTCGTCCTCCAGACTGCCCCAGACGAGCTCCTCTGTCTTCACCCAGCAGGGGAAAAAAAAAAACAAAAAAAACCTTAAGGACACAATCACCTTAAATATCGTTGTCTGGGAAAATGTACACTGTAAGGAATAAAAAAAAACAAAAAAACAACAACTCTGTGTTGTAGTGTTTTACAGATTATTTTTGTGTACCATTTTTATTATTTTTTTAAATTATTAACTAAATGCTTGTTTCACCTAGACATAAAGAGCCATAAATAATCTCGACTGTTCTTCATGACGTGCCTGCTGTCCTCGTCCTCCAGACCACCCCTGATCGTTAAGGACACCCTCGCAGTGTCTCGCACACAATCAAGTGGTTTCTTGAGGTGGTGCATGAGCTTCTCAGGCCGTGGTGGTAATTAGTCTGAGGGTTCTGTGGTTTCTCGAACCCTCGCAGGAGCGCCAATGGAAGCGCTCGTGTCTCGGCGAAAAATCCCTTTGTGTCGCCGGTGTGCCGATAAGAGCCGAGTTATACGGCGAAGATGTAACGACAGGATTGAGTGCGGGGAAGCCCTGCGGCTACTTTTTTGATCACCGATAAGAGTCAAAGTTATGACTACAAAATGTTTTATTAAACAAAGACAATTTATATATTTTAAACAACAAACCGTATGGAGCATCTGTCAAATGAATAAATAAAAAGTACCAAAACTCCTCCGTCCTGAAAACGTCCGAAAGCATTTTTCAGCTGCGACTGTAACAAAGCGACAATACTGGAGACTCCTTCCGTACATCCTCTCATCTCTTTACAGAAAGCTTCAACAAAGCCGTTACTATGGAAACTGTGAATGTGTTTCAAGATTTATATCTGGTGTTGCTGTGCTGAGCAGGTTGATTATAGTTTAAGGATTAAACAGTATGTAGAAATATACAGTAGCAACATAATTCAAGTCTTTTAGGCTTTAGCTTTAGCAGTGAGTCTCCTGAGCGTACGGGTCACAAATTATGACGTTTTGTAAGGGAGTGCTACATAATTAAGGATACCTTTCTGCGTCATTCTTGACATTTCCACCGAATTTAATTGTAGGCGTTTCCCCACGCGTCTCTCTGTTCGGGCGCCCTCCCTACCAACCAGGAAGGGCAAAGACACGCGACACCAGGCGGCCGCATCTTTTTGAACTGTCGGGAACGGCGTAATGGACTCGGAGGAAAGTGCTAACATCCCCTTTCTGCTTAAGTCACCCAGCAATTGAACGCGAGAAGGATAGTCTCGACTTGTGCTGCATAGAACGTTAGTTTTTTAGGAAAAGGGACACTAGACCTTATCTATACGTGTATTTGATTTAAAATTTAAAAAGGTGTCTTTGATGTGAGACACAGCAACAGATAATAGTGAGTATTACTTCTGAATAATTCTCCCTTAAATCAAGTTGGAAATTCCTGGAGAATGGCTGTGATCCCGTGTTTAGTAAAGGGGGGAAAAAAAAAAACCTCGACGCCGGATAGAATCTCAACACTAATTCATGCCGGCGTTATAAACATCAGTCTCCCCGATTTTACAGCAGCCACATTTAAATGTGTGTGTGTGTGTGTGTGTGTGTGTGTGTGTGTGTGTGTGTGTTTTAATGAATAACCCAATGCAAATTATTCAAAAGATAACAAACACTTATCATTTGAAACTCATCTCTGCTACACAATCCCTAAGAGCTTTGAAAAGAAACGCAGAATCCGTTCCTATGTATTAATGCGCATCATAAGTGGTTTTAGTAAAAAAAAAAAAAAAAAAAAAAGCACAATTATCTTTGTGTGCGAGTGTGTTTTTGCATTAATCAACACCAGGAAATTGAAAGCAATGAAAATAATCACCGTTTTCTTTAAACTGCAATTTCGGAGATAAGCCGAGTAACGCGCAGCTCGCTGGTGATTACGGATGAAACTTTGCATGTTTGTTGTTTACGTTCCCCGGTTTAAGACGTGAACCGTGGATAACTCGAACAGGAAGACTTTCATGTTTTATTCCTACTTTGAGAACCGCAATGTTTTTGGACGTACATAAACCACAAAACAAACGGTGCGCGTATATTTCTCCATCTTTCTCCACCTGAGGAATCTCTAAGCATTGTGTAATTGTTTTGCTCTGAAGTAAACTGCCTCTTGTGTGTAGTGAGATCGCACATCGCGCTCTCTTTCTCTGTGAATCACCCTGTCAGCCTCCCCTCCGCCGTGCCTGGGCCTCGGTGTCGCCCCTCCTCCAGGACAATGTGCCTCCTTTTAGCGCTGTCATGTGCTGCTTATTAAAGTAAAACACGGCCGCAGCGTGACAACAGACCCACCATTATGTCCGTCACTCTCGGGCCTCTCGCGCTGTAAGCGACTCTAATTATGTCCTTTTATTAGGCGCCGTCCCGTGCATCAACTCCACTGCTCCCAAAGTGTCATCTGTGTCGATAGACGCGCGTGATCACATGCCCGCACGCACAGACGTTCGCTGACCGTCAGCATGTGACATTCTGCGAACACTGAACCTCTGTGTCGCGCTCTGTATTGTTTGCGATGCGGAGCGCAACTTGCCACAATATAGGGGCAAACAATCATGCTCGTGTAGACTCGACGCATTTCTGTGGATCCGTGCAGCGCATGCCGGGAGGCTCCTACTCTTCTGACAGCTGAGGGTTGAATGTACAAAGCCCTGAGGCAAATCTCCACCGAATTGGTGCTAATTTAGAGTCTCATGTACACCAGAGCTTTGTTTTCTTCCCTCAGAAGATGTGAGCGCCTGCCTCAGTCTCGGATTTCGCTCGAAACTTTTGCCGTTTTTTGGTGTTGGTGTCTCCGCAAACCATTTTTTCCCCCTGCAAAACGAGAGAAGAACAACATTTCGAGTCCCAGTTGAAACCATGTTCTCGTCTATCCATCCATTAACTTCTGTCTAGCTGTTCTTCTATGCATCCATCATTTGAAATATCTAAGTATCTAAGCATTCCTTTAAATATTCATCCAGACTAAATTCTCATCCCTTCATCTATACATCTATTTAAACACTCATTGATTTGTATAGTAAAACGTCCACTCATCCATTCATCTAAACAAGCGTTAATCCAGTTAACATCAGCCTGTCCCCTCCTACAAACATCCATCCATCCATCCATCATTTTAAGCATCCATTTGATCTCTTTATCCATTCATTCATCTACGCATCCATTTATCTGTCCATCCATAAATCAATCCCGTCCAAGCATTCAAAAATCCATCCATCCATTTGAAAGAAAGCACCAAGCCACCCGCTCGTCTATCTGGTCATCTAAAACCTCCATCAACCAAAACAGGTTGTTTCCCCACCTGCCGCTGGAGTTATTTTTAGACTCATCATCTCAGTAATCACGTCCGCGGCTCTTCCTCCGTCCTCCTGACCTCCATGCGGTTTCTGCAGTTTCCTCATCAGCGTCTAATAGCAGAACTCTTCTTCTGGATGCTCTCTTTCCCTCCCTGAACATCATGACCTTTCATCTCGCGCATAAAGCGGTTACCGCATTTCTGAGCTTCACAAACGGTCTGCAATCGTACCCGCAGCTCTTTGGTGCTGTCACAAAGGATCGTCCTTGGCGCGATCGCCGCCACTCGTGTGTTCTCGAACCCAGTGTTTTATGTGATGTTTACGCCCTGCTCGCGTTCTCTGTTGGAACAAACATCCATCACCTCACCGTGCCTCCATTGAGACGCTCTCTCTCTTTACTTTTTCTTATTCTGATGCATGGCATTGACCCTCAGGATACACCTCGGCTTTTGTTGGATTTTTCTTTTCAGTAAGATGTAGAAATATGACCTTTAAATGATAATGCGGGGGAAAAACAACTCATTGGTTTGGAACATTTGAAGAAAGAAGCTAAACATGCTGAAGGCAGATGTTCAGATTTTAAACTCAGATCAGTGTTGTATGGTTCATTAGGTCTTCTTCTGTGTCTTCCTAGGTCACCTGACCCCTGATGAAATTGTCTGGGAAAGGTTGCTTCTAAGGAGGCCTCAGAGTATTTTTTTTTTCTCATTCCATCTTAGATCTTTGATGTTCTCAATTTAAACCAGGTTTGATCAGCTGTGTGTCGCTGCTGATTTGTTCCCACCGTCATGATCGTGAAAAGTGCGCTACTTGCCCTTTATAACATAATCATGTTAAATTTGGAGCAAGTGCGTTAGCTAGCTAGAATGAGAGTGACTTTGAGTGGCGAATGCAAGGCTTTGTCTCATGCACGTTTGTTTTCATTGTGATGAACGACCGGTAGCGGCTTGTCGTCACCGGCACCGTGTTTTTATTTTCCCTGCCCTAGTGCTAGCTGTCGACAGATTGTTCTCACCTAGCCTGTGTTTCCTCCTAACGATGAAGTCGTGGATTTTCTGTCCAAGTTGTGTGGACAAAGTTTTTCATCATTAATTGAAAGTGTGTCCATGTTCGTGTCATTGTGTGTCACCTGTTCACAACGTATACCAGGATTATGTCATGTAGACATCAGACAAGCAAATGTGACCCTGCGACCTGCGAATCCTCAGTGGTTCTGCTCGAATGCGAAGGTTCAGTCCACTGTAATGACTCGGCTGACTGACTGGGTCGGGATACACACTGTTTACACAGGCTTCAATTTTCAGCATTTCATTTTGTCTCATCTTCCTCTATCCATCCTCCAGGCCAGGCTTTGATCCCCGGCTTTTCTGCTAAAGCCGAGAGGACGCCCGAACCTCCAGATTTAATAAGGTGCCGTCTCGGTGTCATGACTCCTCTTCTGGAACGCATCTGGAACTGATGTGCAACACAGTGACGCTGCTGAATTCTCGAGTCTGATCGGTCAGCAGGATTTCCTGTAGAAGTTGCCAGGTTGAAGACTCTCGTGAGTCTGACCGCGGTCTGTTGTCCCTCTGATTCTCATATACAGTAGCACAATTGACCAAAACCACAATGTGTCCTAATCGCCCGGTCAAATTTTCCATCATTAGATTTGTGGTGTTTTGATATTTCTGTAAATGAGTCATATGAGAAGTTTTGAGGCGAACACACCCCCGGTGGAGTGTGTCTGTAAACAGGCCTTCATGCACGTTATTGCAAATCGACCCACTTGGATTCCCCAAGTGTGCGCTAGCGTTCCCAGAATATTGACTCACTGTATACCCCCCTAGAGTCCACACATGCACGTATATCCTTTCTTTTTCTACCCATTATAGTCTGTTTTGCTTATATCGCCTCAGGTGTTTGCAGAGCTGTGTGAAGTGTCCATGCCGCAGTGAGACTGAGTATTAATCCAATATCGGACACAGGTTTAAAAAAAGAAGAAAAACAAACACACCCGGCGATGCTGATTGTGGTGGGTTCTGGCCGCATGATCGTCCTGATTTCATTCCACAAACAACCTTTTCTTTTTCTTTTGTTATCTGGTGTTTTTTTTTTTTTTTTCCTCCTTTCATCCTTTTCCCAGGGTTCCAGAGCTGGGCAGTTAATCTTTCCAAAGCGCCAGGGCTTCACACTCGTCCTTGCTTCTGGCGGTACACCTCGTTGCGAATTTACCCCCCCTGCCTCAAGCTGAGAGCCATTCGCCACCTGTCTTACCCCCAACGTCCTGATTATCCACCACAGCTCTTGAATAAACCTTCCCAGAACATCTCTCTCTCTCGCTCTCTCTCGCTCTCTCTCTCTCTCTCTCTCTGTCTCTCTCTGTCTCTCTCTCTCTCTCTTTCTCTGTCTCTCTCTCTCGCTCTCTCTCTCTCACTCTCTCTCTCTCGCGCTCTCACTCTCTCTCTCTCACTCTCTCTCTCTCACTCTCTCTCGCTCTCTCTCTCGCTCTCTCTCTCGCTCTCTCTCTCTCTCACTCTCTCTCTCTCTCTCTCTGTCTC
>JAAGKR010004521.1:1113-60253 GCA_011419295.1 Clarias macrocephalus | reverse complement strand
AGTAGGCTGGCCTCTAGTGGGGTTGACTGCTAGTGGTTCTGGTCACTAGTAGGTTAGCTGCTAGTTTGGAATAGCCTCATGGGTGCCCTGCTTCTTGTCTCCTGTTTCCTTTTTAGGTCAGTACTAACCCGGTTAGGTCAGCATCCGGTGTCTCCATATTCCATGTAGCTACTAACCCAACTAACCAGTCCTGTCTCTCGTCTCTGTGCCCCTGGTCCTGTCTAGTCTCTGTGCCCATCTCTAGTTCCCGCCATGTCCTGTCCAGCCTCGTCTCTTGTTCCCCTATGTGTCCTTAGTTAGCTCCAGCTCCATGTTTCCTCATCCTCAGTACCCTGTTAATCCCTAGTCCTTGTGTCAGTCCCCTGTGTTAGCGCGCCGTCCCCTATGTCTTTCCTGAGCCCTAGTTTTAGTTTACGTTTATTTTGGTTCCGTTGTTTGTCTGTTTTGAGTTTATAAAGACTGTTACACCCCTCTGCATTCATGCTTGTAATATATGCCCACGGCAACACCATTAGCCAGTCTAGCTAGACCACATGACACACCCACAGTAAAATCCTAAAAAAAATAAAAATAAAAAATCCCCTAAGACAAGCTCCTCCCCCTACATCAAGCCTCTTCTTTTATGTTGCTTCAAATGGTCTCGTTTCAGGCTCTGAAAGTTTCAACCAGAAGCTTTAAATGACGAATGCCTACTTCGGAAATGACTTTTTTTCTGAGGTAGCTTAAAAATGTTATGTTTGTTATTATAAAATTTGTAACACCTTTTAAAATTTACATCAATCAACAGCAACATCAAATAAAAAAAAAAGTAAACACAAATATTAATCACCATACAAAAAAAAAACACAACTGAACAGTATGCTTTAAACATGTAACATAAAAATGGTACAATGATACAAATAAAAACAAGGCAAGTCCAAGGCACAAAATACAAATGTAATGTTGTACACTACAGTCAGTGTATCTACTTCTAATGATATAATAGTATGATTTAAAGTAGAGGGTTGTAACACAAAAGTCAAGAGTTGTATAACAACATACTATGTAATAGTATAGGATTATAGCATTAATAATTGTACCAGATTAATAGCTGTACAGTAAAAAGAATATGGTCATGATCAAAAGAATCTGGCAAATGTGCAAAAAACTAGTTATAAATCGATATCAGTATCTTAAAAATCTTAATTTTTTGTTTAAATTTTGTAAAAATCAAAGAAAAGGATTTAGAAAAATTTACAAAACCTCTTCTTTAAACCTCTAAAATGTCATAATAAATCATACAACAAATGAAATAAAAAAAATCAATCAATAAATAAACTGAATTCCATAATGACAATAAGCAAAACATAAAAAAAATATATATAAAAAGCATAAATTAAACAATACACAAATTAAAAAAGAAAAAAACTCACACACTTCACACCTCGCTCAAATTGGCAGCCATCGTAAAACCATAATTAGGCAACGTATTAATTTTTAGAAGTTAAGTCAAACCGGGACTTTCTTGCAAATGAAGCAGTGAAATCAACTGTCATTTAAAAGAGACTTCAAGCACATTACGGTGATGAGACTCTTAGCCACAGTAAAACATTTAAATGGTGCAAAAATTTTAAAGACGGCTATACGTCCAGGAATGACGATCCCGGGCCGAGGCGGCTCAGAGACCTCTGCAGCCGTTCCCGTGAACATTCAGTGAGTGAAACGCCTGATCTTTTAAAATCGATCGATCACTTGCGGAAGGGGTGCATTAGACTAGTCTGGTGTACTGAGAAAACTTTCTACCTTGATGGTATCCAAGCACAAGTGAAACACTGAGATAAGTGCATTAGTGTAGCAGAGGATTGTAAAGGGAAATTAAGGGAGTTTCTACACTCATACTGTGTCCTGTTATCCTGCACAATCCAAAGTCCTGGTTTGACTTGAACACGCCTTGTAATTATTTGAAAATGGCTTCAGGCTGATTTGTAAGGTGTGAACGTGTGCTCTCTGGTTCCCCCTGTGAGTTCGACCTTCATGCCAGTGTTCACCTGTTTGCAGGGCGTCGCCACCTGTCAGGGCACTGGTGGAGCGTGACTGGCGCCGAGACACTAGACAAATACAGGCCAGATTTAAAACCTATTTGTAGAGCGGGGAATCATTTGGTGGATTTAATTATAAAAACACACATTGTATTGTAGTGAGACAGGACTTGAGGGATGTAGTAAAACATTTCTACGGAGTTCAGTGTTTAGAGTTATAGCATGCAGGTAAGGAAGAAGGTAAAGGAGAACACGGGACGCTAGAGCTGTATTAAGGCCTTGCTTACTCATACACACATACTTTTAGAAATGTTCTTGTTAATTAGTTCTGTCACTATTTATAGGTTCCGCTCTATCAAAAAAAATTTTTTCTAGTTTAAAGCTAATATGCAATCCTACATGCAAATTCAATTATCATTAATCCAGGTGTGTGTGAGAATGTGACTCACCAAGGGGTGTAAAACCCCGTGCAGGACTTGTGTCTCTGCTGCTCTCTCTGCTTGTGTCACGACTGCAACCCTGACTCATACTGGGCCGTGGGATACGACTCCCCCGCACTACTAGCCCCCATACACACACATACATACACACACACGTCCGAGCAGCAGGAGAGAGGAAAATGAGACAGATAAGACAGGACAAAAGGAAGTTAGAGGGAGGTTAAGTGGTTTCCCGATGAGAAAAGGAAGGAATGAATAGTAAAGCGGATGCAATAGATTTGTTTCTTGATCATAAAGACACGCTTATACTCATCCCAGGACTCTTATTCCCACTCTGCTCATACTCAACACACTTATGCTATTTATAAACGCCCAGTTACACCTGTACACTGTAATGATTTGTAATCCCAATATAAAAGAGGAAGAGTTCAATTTTGCGTCCGCTTCTTCTCAAGATTTCTTCCTCATTAGGTCTCGGGGAGTTTTTCCTTGCCATTGTCACCAATGGCTTGCTCATTCAGCAAGTATATCTGTATCTGGATTTCTGTAAAGCAGCTCTGTGACAATGTCAATGTATTATAAAAGAAATTACTGTATATAAAATTATTTGCATTGATTTGAACAGAACAAATTGGTCCTCCAAAGCTGAAGTATGAATAAGTTTCAATGACACAACATTATTTTTACTTGTAATAAAATGCCTATACAGATAACACACCTTAACTAAGATTCACAAAAATTTACATTTTTCATCATATAAAAACACAAAAAGAATACCTACAAATAATATATTTAAAGCAATAACAAGTGAGCAGAAAGAAGCACAGGCTTCACAGTTTCAAGAAATCTCTATCCCAGCTAACAGAGGAAACATTCAGTAATGTATACAACAGGTACTAAAACAGATATAAAGTGCTGTTGCCAAAAATCTATAGTGTAATAATGATGTGGTTTACACTTCTCCAGCTGAATGATTGGAATAAATTACTGAAATATCTCCACTGGTAAATCTCAGGACCGTTCTTCTTTTTTGCCTTCCGGCTGTTCCCTTTCACGGGTCGCCATAGCGAATCATCTGCCTCCATCTAACCCTATCCTCTGCATCCTCTTTTACCACACCAACTACCTTTCCACACTCTCCGTTGCTCTGGACCATTGACCCTAAGTACTTAAAGTCCTGCACCTTCTTTACCTCCGCTCCCTGTAGCCTCACCATCCTCACTATTCCACTTGGGTCTTTCTCATTCACACACATGTATTCTGTCTTGCTGCGTCTAAACTTCATTCCTCTGCTTTCCAGAGCATACCTCCACCTCTCTATATTTTCCTCTACCTGTTCCCTGCTCTTGCTACAAAGCACAATGTCGTCTGCAAACATCATAGTTCATGGAGACTCCCATCCACCCTCATCTGTCATCCTGTCCATCACCAGAGCAAACAAGAGGGGGCTCAGAGCCGATCCTTGATGCATACCGATCTCCACCTTCAATTCTTCTGTCACACCTACAGCACATCTCACCACTGTCTTACATCTCTCATACATGTCCTACACCACTCTAACATACTTCTCTGCCACACCAGATTTCCTCATACAATACAACTGTCATACGCTTTCTCCAAATCTAGAAAGGCACAATGCAACTCCCTATTACGTACCTTCTCTGTACTTCAGCATCCTCAAAGCAAATAGTGCATCTGTTGTACTCTTTCTGGGCATGAAACCACAGTGCTGCCACAAATGCTCACCTCCCAAAGCTTTATTGTATGGCTCATCAGCTTTACTCCTCTGTAGTTGCCACAGCTCTGCACATCTCCCTTATTCTTAAAGATTGGCACCAATGCACTTCTCCTCCATTCCACTAGGATCCTCTCACTCTCCAAGATCTTTTTAAATCGACTAGTCAGAAACTCTACTGCAACCTCTCCTAAGCCGTCCACACATCCACAGGTCATGTCATCAGAACCAACTGCCTTTCCACTTCCACTCTTACTGATTTTTGCTACATGCTGCGCTACATTAGTCACCTCTTCTACTCTTCGTTCTCTTTCATTTTCCTCATTCATTAACTCTTCAAAGTACTCCTTCCATCTTCCCACCACCCTCCTGGCACCTGTCAGTACATCTCCATCCCTATCTTTAATCACTCTATCCTGCTGCACATCCTTTCCATTTTTGCCTCACTCACTCGGTCTCACTCCTCCCTGAAAACGACACAACATTCTTCCTTTTTCAACTTCCACCACTTTGTCCTCTGCGCTGCCTTTGTCCTCTTCACCTTCTGCACCACCAGGGTCGTTTTACACACCACTATCCTGTGTTGTCTGGCTACACTCTACCCTATCAGTACTTTGCAGTCACTTTCAGTCCTGTACCAATTCTTGTACCATTGATTTGGGAATGCAATAAAAATGTTCCTTATTACATCAACAACCATCTTCTATCCCTCGCGTACAGTTCAAGCCTAAGTTTAATAATGGCATTTGCTTTGTTAACGTTGATGTCATGGAGATAAAGTGTTGCCTCTGCAAGGCAGATTTTGTTTCAAAATCTTCGAAATGAAAGAAAATTTATTTTGCTAACAATTTGAGCTTAGGCTGCTTTTATTCATACAAGCATTTAGTCCATTTGAATTGAACCCCGTTGTGTTTTACAGCTCTGTACCGGACTTACCACACTTAAGTAAGGGATAAAAACAATTAAACTCTTTACCTAATGAAGGGTTTGACAGCAAAACAAAATAAAAGACAATTTTCTGATTTTCAATCAATTCTGCAAAGAATTTGTTGGAAATCGGTATATATTCTTCTTTTAGAAGATTTGGACTATCACTAGCACCATAAGGCATTTAAGTATTTATGAAAGCAATACGTCCAAAAGAAAATTAAGCAGAGAGATAATGCTCCAACACTCAGAAGACACAATCAGACTTTATATGGGGCATTCCTGTACTATGGTACGCTGTTGTGAATCATACGAACTTCACACTAATACAACCAACACAATTTTGACATAAAAGTGTGGCATTGTGTGTGTGGCATGGTGTTTCTCTTACCCTGGCTGGAACGACCTGGACTGCTCTCTCGGCTGCAACCCTGACTTCGTGGTATCCTACTGCGCTTCTCTGCAGGGATCACAGAAGACGTTTTGCCATAGGACTGACCAATAAGCTTCCCGGGAGAACTGGAACGACTCCCAGCTGAACACACACACACACACACACACACACACACACACACACACACACACACAGTTAGAAAGTGAAGGAGTGAGACTTCAGTAAATGTATCCTTACCATGTCATATCGTATAACTACACACATACAGTATAAAACAGTATAACATGCAGGACCACCATTACACAGGAATTCATAAAATAAATGGAAATGAAACAAATTCAACAGTGATGTACATCAACATCACGATAAATGAAACTAAAAAGGGAGGAATTGTACATTTGGGTGGTTGACATCATGCTATAGTGGGCAGAAAGTTTGCTGTACCGTGGGTCTTAACACCGGCTTGGTTTGCTGATCTGGATCCTTATGTATGAGCAGCACGTAGGGCAGCGAAGGGCATCCAGTTACATAATGACAATGAAACTGTATTACCCAACATGCACTAGGCATGTCAATACATTTGCTTGTACCACAGCACTGGTAAATGCTTAATTTTTTTTTTTTTTCGATTAGAAGCTCAGACAAAGGAGCAAGGCTAATATTAATGCATTATTTTTAATACATTGCTTTTCTTATAGTAGGAATCTTTGAAAGGAGTTTCCAGTGACAGGATTTGTAACAATAGTAATGTTAGTAACGGTAATGTTACTTTTCCTGCCATGCTTAAGTCTTCAAGAAAAAGATGCTGGTAAGGGGACAGTTTATAACTACTACAACGTGAACAGCTTCAAGGACGCTGCATAGCAATAAATGTGACTATTAATGTATAAAAGGTATATGCTTATTAATTTAAAAAAATGCTGTGGTATAAGAAGAATAAAATACTCTGCGATATGCCGTTACAGGAAAATAACCAACTTGACCCTAGAAACAGTAACTCTACTGTACTTTGTGCCATTGATTATTTTCCTAAGCAGCACATTCATTAGTGTTTTATTCCTTACATTAATCATCTCTGATTGTTGCCATGGGCAACAATCTCAAGCATGCTGCTGTTTTATGATGGAACAGAGAAAGAGCAGCATATATATATATATATATATATATATTTTTTTTTTTAAGAATCTTAAATTATCTCATATTTGTATAAATTGTGTCAAATGCATTTAAATTCTTCCAGTAAAATTTAACTTTTACTTGGACCTGTCAGGACTTTCTTATAATTCAAATGAATAACAAATTTTTACAAATTTTTCAGGGAATGTGATATGAAAACTCACGTTGTGATTGTGACACCACTTTTGCTCGGCTCCGCCCCCTACTATCTGTAACAGAGGCTCCGCCTCCGACGCTGCTGCCTGAACTCTGTCTCCGAGTCCGAACCCGACCTAGAGACATAAAAACAAAGCAGCAGTGTATAACATGCATAAATGAGACAAACGAGTTTAGATAACTTAAATAGTAAAATGAAATATGCACAGACAATGGAATCAGCTTATAGACAGAAATACACTCGTGCTTATAAAAACAGTTTCACAAGACACATAAGGCAACACCTGGATATCACCAAACTGAAACAAATGCTAGAAACTGATGCTGCTGATCACCACAAAACTTACCTCTTTCAAAAAAAATAAAATCAAATAAAATAAAATCAGCCCTAAATTACCCTTGTGGCACTTTGGCATACCTTTACACCTTGCAGTTTTTAAAATGACATCAAAACTTAATTCTCTACTTCCTTTGGAATCACCCTGCATGTCACCTATTCAGAGAATTAAGAAGCAGTGATGATGCTGCTGATGAGCAAAGACCCTGTTTCCTCATACCACTAGGTTAGCCGATCTGATACAATAAATTTCACAATTTAATCTACTGAACATTCTAATTCTAAAGTTAAAGTACTGAACAAACACAGTAGTGAATTTGTTTCAAACAACCCGGTGCTCTCAGTGCTTGATGGGTTTCCTCCGGCTACTCCGGTTTCCTCCCATAGACCAAAGACATGTAGGTTAGGTTAACTGACATTCCCAAATTGGCCGTAATGTGTGAATGAGTGTGTGTATGTGTGTGATGGATAGGCTCCGGGCCCCCCGTGACCCTGAATACAGGATTAAGTGGTATAGAAGATGAGTGTGTGAATGAGTGTGTGACTGTGTGTGTGTACCCTGTGACCAGGAAGGAAAAACCAGCATGCAATATGCTGTCAATAATTGTATACCTACAAATGAATATACTCTATGTGGTATATGTAACTGAACACAGTGAAATCGAGTTGAGCGTAATCTGATAAATAAACTTTCAAGACTATCAAGTCTGCATAAGTTTTGATAACACGGTTATCCTTCCTTACTCCTTCTTGGTCTTGGTTAAGTAAGTTCGCGAACGACCTCTGGGGCCGCGGGCGTATTTATATTGAGATCCTGTGGTTTCTTAAATACAGTCGTGGCCAAAAGTTTTGAGAATTACATAAATATTGGAAATTGGAAAAGTTGCTGCTTACGTTTTTATAATAGCAATTTGCATATACTCCAGAATGTTATGAAGAGATGATCAGATGAATTGCATAGTCCTTCTTTGCCATGAAAATTAACTTAATCCCGAAAAAAAACTTTCCACTACATTTCATTGCTGTCATTAAAGGACCTGCTGAGATAATTTCAGAAATCGTCTTGTTAACTCAGGTGAGAATGTTGACGAGCACAAGGCTGGAAATCATTATGTCAGGCTGATTGGGTTAGAATGGCAGACTTGACATGTTAAAAGGAGGGTGATGCTTGAAATCATTGTTCTTTCATTGTTAACATGGTGACCTGCAAAGAAACGCGTGCAGCCATCATTACGTTGCATAAAAATGGCTTCACAGGCGAGGATACTGTGGCTACTAAGATTGCACCTAAATCAACAATTTCTAGGATCATCAAGAACTTCAAGGAAAGAGGTTCAATTCTTGTTAAGAAGGCTTCAGGGCATCCAAGAAAGTCCAGCAAGCACCAGGATCGTCTCCTAAAGAGGATTCAGCTGCGGGATCGGAGCGCCACCAGTGCAGAGCTCAGGAATGGCAGCAGGCAGGTGTGAGGGTATCTGCACGCACAGTGAGGCCAAGACTTTTGGAAGATGGCCTGGTGTCAAGAAGGGCAGCAAAGAAGCCACTTCTCTCCAAAAAAAACATCAGGGACAGATTGATCTTCTGCAAAAAGTATGGCGAATGGACTGCTGAGGACTGGGGCAAAGTCATATTCTCGGATGAAGCCTCTTTCCGATTGTTTGGGGCATCTGGAAAAAGGCTTGTCCGGAGAAGAAAAGGTGACGCTACAGTAAAGCATCCTGAGACCATTCATGTGTGGGGTTGCTTCTCATCCAAGGGAGTGGGCTCACTCACAATGCTGCCCAAAACCACAGCCATGAATAAAGAATAGTACCAAAACACCCTGCAACAGAAACTTCTTCCAACAATCCAACAACAGTTTGGTGAAGAACGATGCATTTTCCAGCACCATGGAGCACCGAGCCATAAGGCAAAAGTGATAACTAAGTGGCTCGGGGACTAAAACGTGGAAAATTTGGGCCCATGGCCTGGAAACTCCCCAGATCTGAATCCCATTGAGAACTTGTGGTCAATCCTCAAGAGGCGGGTGGACAAACAAAAACCCACTAATTCTAACAAACTCCAAAAAGTGATGATGAAAGAATGGGTTGCTATCAGTCAGGATTTGGCCCAGAAGTTGATTGAGAGCCGCCCAGTCGAATTGCAGAGGTCCTGAAAAAGAAGGGCCAACACTGCAGATACTGACTCTTTGCATAAATGTCATATAATTGTCGATAAAAGCCTTTGAAACGTATGAAGTTCTTGTAATTATATTTCAGTACATCACAGAAACAACTGAAACAAAGATCTAAAAGCAGTTTAGCAGCAAACTTTGTGAAAACTAATATTTGTGTCATTCTCAAAATTTTGGCCACGACTGTACACAGATTTTCCAAGTATTCTTTCTGTAAACACTCATGCCTCATTCCCTAAAAAAGCTATCTGCTACATAATCAAACCACACTTTATACTTTTAAATGAATAAGCACTCCCGTTATAAAATAATAATAAAAAATCGAAGACACTCCAGTTTAAAGATCGGTCCGACATCATGCAGATGATCCATGCAGACTTATTAATCACAGCATATCAAACACAGCTTATAAACAACATCTCATCAATCACTGAATATCGATTACCATTAATAAACCACATCTTATAATTTATAGTTTATCAATCACAGAGATGCCCAGGTCTAACAAACCTGATTCATCTGATTTTTAGCTTGAGATATGAATCAAGTGAGTAAATCAGATGTGAATCAAATGAAACAACTGAGCTGGGCTTCCCTGAATCTTCAGTACACAAGGACTAGAACAGGATGAGAGACAGGGAGGACTAGACACAGACCCCAACTCTAAACACGCACACACACACACACACACATACACACACACACACACACACACACACACACACACAGAAACCTTACCCTTCACATTACCAGGAGGTGCATCTTAGGTAAATAAAAGCAGGGGATCAAAAGAAAGGCAGAATATATATATTTTATTATTATTAGTGCTATTCTCATTGTTTATATTAACTTCAATTATAGTTGCTATTAAATGATATAAAATAATACAAATCAAAAAGTCAATGGATGTATTTTAAAAGGAAAATATGAAACAAAACACCCTAAAGCTAGAAGATTGTGAACTTATCCTGCATTACACTTAACACATACTGTACAGGGCAAGCAGTACAAGTATGGGCAAAAAAAATGTATGCAATTTTTATGTTCAGTGCATTGGAGCTTCTACGTTTTCCAGTTTAGTACCCAGCCTGCCCCAAAGCACAGTTTCGATGATTTCATACAGACTCACCTACGTAGTTTCTGATATGTGCTGAGCTCTAATAGAAAACGAAAGAAGCAAGTGTTGGACACTAAACATGTCTTGGCTGATTGACTATGTGGGATTGAATATGTGGGATCGTGCCAACCTTTAGGGTTGTGCCGATGAGCCAAATCAACAGGTTCATATTAGGGCAGAAGAGAAAAGTGCCCCCTAAAACTAAAATACTGCACTGCAATCATTTTTTTTAAACCACAGAACCCACTTTAACTTCCTCTATTAATGATGCAAACCTTTCGTTTTCTGAGTGCAGATGTAAGGTTACCTAGCGAGGCGTAGGAGCCAGGTGGCAGTGCACCGGCTGAGCTGAACTGAGCAGCAGCAGGTACTTTGGGCATTCGGGACTTGGCGGTGGCAGCAGCGTTGACATCAACATCGCTGCGTGATCGCTGCAGCGAGACAGGTGTGGAGGAAACTTTAGCGCTCACCAATTTACCTGAGAGACAGAGCTACAGTTAGATACCAATAGTGCGCTCATTACTATATGCAACTAACTTAAGGCCTCGGCATTACAATTCTGTCACATGAATAAAAACGAATGGCATAGACTTACTTCTGGTTACGCTGCTTACTACAGGCGCTTTAGCAGACTGTTGACGACTACACGAGAGAGAGAGAAAGAAAGAAACAGAAATGGGAACCATTTCATTTCTTAAAATACATTTAAAAAAAAAAAAAAAAGTTCAGGTGCAGATAGCTAAGCTCGACACGTCTTACTTGAGGCTCTCTTGTGAGCTGGAGGAGGAGCGATCGGACTGCGGGAGAGACATCACGCTGTCCGAGCCCTTCAGATGTGACTGCAGAGCTTTCTGATAGGTCTGCTCGAGGGCCTGAAACAGTTGCTCCGCCTCCTTACTGAAGTGGCCATGGAATCCCCAATAACACCTAAATAATATGAGATTGATATTGGAATATTCCAATCAAGCTCGTTTTCATACACAGACTCTAAGAGAAAAAGCCGCATCCACTTACTTTCTGGCAACGGATCTGGCTTCTGAGTCAGCATCGTGGACCCCTTTCTTAATGGTATCCATCAGAACAGCTACATGCCTGAAATGACACACCAGACAAGCAGGGCTGAAGGAAGCTCTCGTGCAAGCAGATCCGAAATCAATATTTGGGTCTCTCTGCTCTCCTATGGAAACCACACAAGCGCTTTTATTAACCACTCTCGATCATGATATAATCCTGTGCTCACAGGAAGTCTGACAGAAGCCTATGTGGCAACCACAAAGAGACCACTAGGGATAATGATCAAGGACATGACCTCTGTGCGTGGATGCGTGGGCCAGTTAATATGTGGTGATCATCCTGACTAGGAAAGCTTTGTCACTGCATGTTTAAATAAATGATGTTAAAAAAAGGGCTTTATGAAAAATAAAACAGTCCTACCTGTCCAGGCAGCTCGTCTGCCACTCCTGGAGTAAAAGGTCTAAAAACTCATAACAGCGCCTGAAAAGGAATAAAAAGATTAGACTAGTCTGTCAACACGTTATCTATTCAGTACTAAAAAAACATTGATGGCCTTACCGCCGGACAGCCACGGATTTGGACGTGCAGTTACTGGTAATGATGGGGATGAGCCGAGGATAGTGTGTGTGCTGCGGGAGAAAAACACATCGGTGGGTTTAAAACATAAAAATAAGCAAACAATGCACGTGTCAGACAAGGGTATTATTTTCTCTTCTAAATATTACAGATTTAAAAGGGCCAGTTAGTAAGATTTAAATCAGCAGCTTATCATTGGCCTGAGCAGCAAGTTGGAAATGCAATTAAAATACAGTATGAAGCCTTCCTTTTGTCTGAAATGACTCAACCCTGTGTATTAAAACTATGGATGACTCATGAGCTGTGTTTCAAGCTGAATTCCCTTTGTGCCGGGCTGAGGTCAGGAAGGTGAAGAAATTATTCAGATCCATTGCATGGAAACAGTGTGAACCATATTTTTAGGTGTCTTCAAAGAAACTATAATTATAAATCTTACTCCTGGGATTCAGTCTCACAAGCTTCTGGTGACAAATCCTGACCCATCAGATCCCCCGTCCATAATGTGGCCCTGACCTACCAGTTTCCCCTGTCCATTACTGTATATAGCCCTGATCTCCCAAGTCCCAAGTCTTGTACATCATATAGCCCTGATCTACCATTTCCGCTGTCCTTTCTCTAGCTTTGATCTACAGTATTATGTCCCCTTGTACATTATATAGCGCGGACCAACCAGTTCTCCTTTCTATTATATATAGCATTGATCTACCAGTTCCCCTGTCCATAATGTAGACCTGACCTACCAGTTTCCCTTGCCCATTATATGGTTCTGGCATACCAGTTCCCCCATCCATTATATAGCCCTGATCACCCATGTCCCCTTGCCCATTATATAGCACTGATCTACCAGTTCCCCTGTCTATTAAACTGCCCTAATCTACCAGTTCCCTCGTCCATTATATAGCTCTTATCTACCAACTCTTCTGTCCATTATAAAGCTGTGATCTACCAGTTCCCCTGACCTTGAGCTCCCATGTCCCCTTTCCCATTATAAAGCTTTGATCTACCATATCTCGTGTCCATTATATAATCCTGCTTTACCAATTCCCCAGTCTACTATAAAGTCTTGTCATACTACAATTGCATTTCTGACTGGTCTCAGTTTTCCACATACATCATATATCCCTGATCTACCAGTTCTCCTTTTCTATTATAAAACCCTGGTCTACCTGTACCCCCTGTATATTAAAAACCACTGGTCTATCTGTCATCCATTATAAAGCTCTGATCTACCATTCCAACTGTCTATCTGCTATTAATTCTTTATGACCGACAGCATTCGAGCAAAAGCATAAATGATGCTTCAAGACAAGGCCAGCGTGCTGGCACAGATATAAGGCTCTGATCAATGTCATTGATTTTCTGTTGTTTCCTCCAATTTAACAACCGTCTGCACAAGACATGCAGTAAATCTGGCCTTTAACGGCGTGGGATGAGCCAGCTTGACAGCAAACAACAGCATAAATATGCACTCACTCGTATAATAAGGCGGATGGCTGCTACGCCAGATGTGGCCATCACTTTAGCGCTGTTAGGGACGAGATTGAGCAACGTGGGCATGACAGACTCAGCTCCATGGTCAAACTTATTACCCAGCACGGACGACAGATGTCTAGAGAGAGAGAGAGAGAGAGACAGACAGAGAACATCACTGTTCACTTCATATACTGACCAAATGATGCAGATCAATTGATTATTGTGTCTCTTTTCCAGTGTCTTCATGCACTTTAGCTATGCCTGCCATGTCAGTGTAATGCAGCTCATGAACCGTGTCAGGCGAAAAACCAGATGTACCCCAATGTGATGCAGGCTTCACGGACAACTTGGGAGCGCAGGTCTTTAGCAGAGAGCTTAAATGCTCCTTCCAGCTGCCGCAGTTGTTGGAGGAACGCTTCATGATCGGTGGCGCCAGCGAGCAACAGCGAACGCATCTTCTTTAGCTATAAGAAACAAACAACTTTATTTGAATGCATGTACAAAATCTACTATTCAGAGCTTTAGTTAGTTCAGGGGAGGGAGAGGGCACTCGGGCACTGTTAAGACATTCAAACCCTGGTAAGTTTGACTTGCCTGACTTATTCTACCACTTTATTATTTATTTACCTTCCTGCTTTACTCCCTGACTTCCAGACTGACTTAATTACTTTGACTTATTTACTTGCTTACAGATATTGATAATGTGCTGATCAATGGTCTTATTTTTATTCATACTTTGTTAAATCGCTGCTTTACTGACTGGCTGACTGATTTACATCCTTACGTACTTTCTTCGCTTCCTGTTCATTCACTGACTCCCTCACAACGGCGGTAACGTTTCAGTCGACCAGAGCAGAAGAGTATTCAGATTCAGGTGTCTTAGGCACAAATGGATGCTGCTTGATCAATTTCAGAATCTACTGCAGCTTTAATCTTATAAACATTCCATAATTCTAACCTTAACTTTGATTTTATTAACAAAAGTAGGAAATCGCTCACCGCGACCACTCTGTGCTCCCAGTCTTGTTTTTCATCTGAGAGGATCTCTCTGATCTTATTCATGGACTCCTCGAGCTCTCTGCTGGAGTAAATCTGAAACAGGCACAAAGCACAGTACTTTACACATCAGATGGAAGAAATATGAGTGTAGTCTTTTCCTTTTATTTCTTACACATTTTTGTAACCTATTTACCACAAAAACCCTAGTGTACACATAGGCCAAATGACCACTAGGACATTTCCTCGAATGACCACTAGGAGGTGACACTGAAAAGGAGTTCAATCCCCATAGTTCCCCATGTTAAAATGTCCAACTTTACAACAGAAACAAACATGTTTGCAGCCAGGTACAACAAAGTCTTTTGCTCTCCATAGCTAGAGTTCCCATTCATGACACCTGTACAAGGGGAGAAGTTTTATAACACTCTACAGTTACAATTATAGTAAGCCATAACATTACAGGACATGGCTGATTTTAGCAACAATTACATGAGATGGGATGACGGAGTTCAATCAAATGCAAAATAACGTTAGCATATAAATTAACATTAGCCAACTTAGCATGTTAGCTAAGCTAAAGCTAAGCTAGCTAGCCTATGGTAACTGAGGTAAGTGTCTGTACTTCAACCAACAGCCAGGCTCTGTTCTACTCCTTGGTCCATTTAGGGATTGACCAAATTTTAGGCGGAGTCAGCTCCTGCCAAGATGGAGACGACCAGATCTCCCACAATTGAACTTGCACAAATACGCAGCACAGAACAGAATATTTTACCTTGAGCAATGTCTTTAAAGGCACTAAAGATCATCAAGAAGTAAAAGTTTATTTAAGAAATTGGCTCTCACCTGGATGGTAGGTACATCCTCAAAGGCACGGATGAAGTCCTCCTCATCCACAGCACCAGCACCTGAAACCTCTTTTCCTGTCAAAGGAACACACACAAAGTACTGTACACAGATACATAATAAATTGATTATTATAATAATTGTATATGTCGTCATTTACTATATAAAATTTCCAGTTATGTTTCTCAAAAGGAGCAGTGAAAGTTGTAGTATATTATATCTGTTAGGGGCGGGACTAACCTGTGCTCTTGGTGCTCGAGGCAGAGCTCGGCCTGCGCATGGATCCCGTCCGGCGGACAGACGCTCCTCCTTTAGAGGAGGCAGATGAACGTCCTCCATCCACAGAGTCGTCATCATCTACTGTCTTATCTGGACAAAAAGGAGAAACATAAATTGCTAATGATTCTTGATGTCTCTTAGTGTAAATGCTTTCAAAAAGCATTGTTCTGTATAGGTTAAATACATAGACAATAAATCCACATATTTAATAGACACGGTACACTTATAAATGCATTTCATTTTATATATATATTATATATTAATTTAAAAAAGCATAATGGTGGAGTAATGGTTAGTACAATTGCCTTGCACCACCAAGGTTGAGGGTTTGATTCCTGCCTGCGTGGAGTTTACATGTTCTCCACATGCGTACGTGTCTGTTTGTGCCCTGTGATGGATTGACACCCTGTCCAGGGTGTACCTCGTCTAGTGCCCCGAGTCTCCTAGGATAGGCTCTTGGCGTCCCACGACCGTGTACAGGATAAGTGGTGTAGAGAAGGCCTGAGTGAGAGTGAATTAAAAGTGAAAGGACCTTATCTTGGAGTTGTTTAGCTTAATCACTGTTTAGGGCCTGCAGAAATGCGTACCGGACAGAATAAACAAGACCATGAGTATTTATGGTCAAATATTTCAAATGACATGTTTGAATGAATAATCGAAACCCATACTTCAGCCTCCAACTGCTATTTCAAGGCATATTGAGGCAAGCAAACATTGTAATATTTTGTTCTGAGTATCAGAGCTTTCCATTCAAGGCTACTGTCTCCCAAGTCTGCACTAATGTGCAGGTGTGAACGTGTTACATCAGTTCATTTATAACTGCGGTTTGAGCAAAAATGGATGCTCCACTTGTGATTTGCCTACGAGGAGAGCAGCGTGCATGATTAGTTTTTTCGTGGTCTGAACTCACGGGAAAGCATAAACTTTGGAAAGCTTTGGATATCTCAAACAAAAATTGGTGTGACACTGTAAGAAGTTTCTTAAAGAGAATAATTACTGGGGACGAGACACACGAGATTCATCACTACGAGGCTGAGAGGAAATGGAATGAGAATATCGCCGACCAAGGAAAGGTTGAAAAGTCAACTATTAGCATTGATAGTATAGGAACATTATCATGAAAGGGTCAACAATCAACAGTTCTTGTTACATTGAGATGTTTATTGAAGAGATTGTGATCTCGCATGTCCACAACCTTCTGCCCACACTGTCGACACTCTGCAAAAACTAAAGCATCCTTCCTAAAGTCCGGATCTCACGCCATCACCCTACAAGAACACGTTTCACTTGTGACGAAGAAGTGAAGATAGCAGTGCACGCGTGGCTCGCAGCTCAACCTAAAACATTTTTTAATGAGGGAATACGAAAGCTTGTTGTCAGATATACAAATAAAGTGTATTAAAGAGCACTGAGATTTTGTTGAAAAAAGATTTTTTTTTTAATGCTGTATTTTGTATCACTCTTGTATATGTAAGTCTAAGATCTTCTCGTTGTAATATGACATCATAGCTAGTCATAAGATCATGTGATGTATATGCTAGACTAGTGGTGATATCTTGTGATGTCATGAAAAGTCGTGAGAGCTGGCCTGGTCATGATGTGATGGTGTGATGAGATGATGTGACGTTCACCATTAGGTGATGTGATGTCAGTGATAGACTAGTCATAATGTGATGACGTGATGGCGTGATGAAAGAGCACAAACATGAGCATAAATGTGTGACGTGAGAGCTAGGCTAGCTTTAGGGTGATGTGATTTCAGTGCACGGCTTGTCACTATCTGATGACGTGATGTGAGTATTGTACTACTCGTTCCTTATTGTGATGGTTTTCTTTCAAACGTGAGTTGCTGACCTAAATAATCGTGCACATCAATTCAGATCGCTTTTGCTATCCTGGGTTTAATCACACCAGAGGAAAGGGCAGTTTCAGTGGTGGATAATAATAAATAATGTGTTGTCGTTGTCTCTCGCTTAATACACCTTACTTTTAGGATGGCAACTCGAACCACACTCACATTTTTACAATAAGAAGATAACGGAACGGATCAGGGTTGCATCGTAGGTAACTATAACAACTCGCTTGAACGTCAGGTCAATGCTAGGCTAAATGGAATGTGATAGCAATGCTAGGCTAGTCGTGGTTATGGGGTTCCTCTATGAAGGGCACTCTCACTGCTATTCAGCACAACCTTATATTGCCTACACATTTCCCCTTGAGTCGTACACGTGAGAGCTGCACTGAAGTGTGCCGGATCGGCAATCAATTTCAATGAATTATTAACACACACACACACACACACACACACACACACACACACACACACACACACAGCCTGAAGTCATCCTTCATCATCTTTCTCCTACATGCTTCCTGTGATAAACACCTCTTCCATGTGTACTTAATACAACATAGATTTATTATCATAAACATCGTATTTCAAACAAGGCAGAAAGATGAACAGAACTGACACAGTGACAGATTCATCTAAATATCAATGAACAGTGTTAATCATCCACACCATACATTAAAACACGGAACAGATAGTGACAGATCCATGAAAAAATGCGACATCTGTTCCTAGTCCTCTCCACTGCCACCGCTTCATGATGCTCTCGCTCACTCTGCGTTAAAGATCAGCTACAGTTCACACCCTTTCGGCATTCACACCCAGCGCTGCTCTATCTGCTCCCGGCCCTGCATCTCCCTCTATCCCTCCCCTCTTTTCCTCCCTCCCTCGATGGAAAGAAAGAGAGATGCTTACAGGCGCAGATCCTCCGGCATACCAGCTTCCTCAACATGCCGTCACACTCTCTGGCTCAGCCTCATGCTGCCTGTGTCTCCACAGCCTGCCCCTCCTCTCCTGCTCACTGTGTGTCTGTGTGTGCGTGCGTGCGAATCTAAGGATGCTCTTTGCGAGCGCGCGTTCGAATGTGTCGATAGGCAGTCACCGAACATGGGCATCTCTGCATGATTCATTCAAGCACACTCCCTCCCCCTGCATGTGTGTATATGTGTGTGTGTAAGACCAGGAGCACCAGGAACGAAACGTTTAGATGATGTGTCACTCTGTAAATGCACCTCCCAATTTTACGTGATGGGGGAAGGGGTGACATGGCTGGGGGAGGGGGCTAATAAACACATAAACACACACACACCTATCACACACGTACACAAACCAGGCTGGGCTCAAAATTATGTACATGGTATCGTGTATACTGCACCTGTATACTATATACTGTATGATATATTTTTATTTATCAAGAATAAATGTACGAGTTATATGTAGTACAGTGTGCCAAATGCAAGGAATATATTTTTTACCTGATAATAATTACTAGCCTCGGAATATTTGTGAGTACGAGTCCATCAAGAAAGTGAATGGGTTGTTACTGTAGAAATGATAACATATTAAAACAAGTATATTAATATTAGAGTTGGTGGAAATTTTTATTCAGTTATGTATCCTGATTCTTTTGTGTGGCAATTCACGCATCATTTCTGACTCACTGACTCACTTCAAAATATTCCCCCCCCCCCCTTTTTTTTTATTTATATTACCGTATGTTTCCATTTGAGGTTGTAAACTTGTGCAGTTCCTTTATAATCCTGCAGGTGGCGAGCACTAAATTAGTCACACAGCATAATATTGTGTGTAGTAGCTGTCTAAGTTTGTTCAGAATTGTGAACATGTGGAAAAAAAAATATTGAATCAGGATATAAAATCGTGATACGGAATCGCAATACGAATTTAATCAGCACCTACGTATCATCATCAAATGGTGTAAGCTAGCCCCTGCTTATTCCCATCCCTAATTCATATAAATCTTTCATTTAAGTAATAGTAGGAACTACTACTCAGAGCTGCTGTTATAGACAATCAAGAGAACTGTGGTGGTTATACAGTATATTAATGCTAAAGTCTGACACAGCCACAACTAAGACAGCTAAGAATCAAATGCTATGCTAGTAGAGTAGCAAGCTATTGAGCCATTGCTAACAGTTGTCTGTTAGTCTTTGCTTGTTTAGTCAGATAAACAAAAAAAATCATTAAGAGACATTTTATGTCTCTTTCAGTAATAATTTTTTTTGAGTAATTCTCAAAACCACTGTTAACCAGCATGTTAAATTAGCTTGTTTAGGAATTAAACACTGTTTCAGATCACCTACAGTCTTCCCAAAATGTCACTGCCTAATTGGAGATCAGACCATCTGCCCCTCTAAAGTTCTCCCTCACTGTAATAACACATGGCTGATGAATCTGCACAAGAAGTATCCTGACACAGGCAGTGGACCTATTCTGATGCATCACCGGAGAAAGTGAGTCACTGAAAGGACACTGCTATTGGAACACGGCGTGCTGATGGAGCAAACTGGGTTAGCAGAGCGATATTACAGCTTGGGGTGGGGGCTAACGAGCTACACTTAATTGTGTTAAACAGACATTATGTCTTTTTTAAAGATACAATTACTATGAGAACATACATGATAAAGAATATTATATACCTTATAAATGCGGCATGGACATTGGTGCCAGAGGGGATGGTCTGAGTATTTCCTAATTTCCTGATCTACTGGGCTGCTCACACACAACCATCTCTAGGGTTTGGAGAAAAGGTTAAAAAAAGAAAACACTCAGGTTCTGGTTTGATGAGTCTCGATTTCTGCTGCGACATTCGTATGGTAGGGTCAGAATTTGGCATAAACAAGTTGAAAGCATGGATCCATCCTGCCTTCTATCTAACAGACTGGTGGTTGTGATTGAGCATCATTTAAATCACACTCCCTACCTGTGTGTTGAGTGTATACTGATTAGTAAAATGCTTTATGAGGATGAAATGACATATGAGCTTTTACACTGTTCTTGCATGAAATGTAAATAAATATTAGAGAAGAAAAGCATTTCCGATCTTTGCCTTCACTCTCCTCATGTGACAGAAGACAGATGCATAGGACTTGGCCAAGACCAAATCAGAGGAAAAAAATGGGAGAAAATTCAAGAACAAATGTACAATGGTATTTTTTTTACAAGACGACATGTGTAAATCGAGTTAGTTGTGTCAAAAACGTAATGAAGTTATTCGCTACTATTATTCATATTCACAAGCACATGATCAGCAGAATACAAAGAACTCAAGAAACATCTATTGATTGTTATCTATTATAATAGATATTATTATAGATATTATTATAGATAATATCTATATTAATTATTACCCAAGACAACAACACAAAATTACACAACGCAACTATTTTGTTGTTTGGCGTGTCCTGATGTCTTCCTTTTCCAAAAATGTGCCACCAAAACAATAAGGCCACATTACTATTAAAACTTTTAACTTATAAAATAACAAGTAAGGAAAGCTTCGTTTTGTTTTGAAGAGTGCAGCAGTATTAGAGTTAGTCGATATACATTATGATAACTACAATACGTTTAGAATAATAAGGCATACGGGATGTTATATATCACGGGCTAAAGACATCCTGAGTGATAAAGTCATTGAGAGGATTCCTAGCTTTTAATAAAGCTTTTTAGGAGGCCCATATCAAAATCAAGTATAAAGACGTATACGCTCAAGTGAAACTATTGCTTAAGAACAAACCTTTGCCCTTCTAGAAGTGAAACTCACATGAGAATCAACATTCGATTTGTCCATTCCTTATAATATAAATTCTCCACAAGGTGGCAGCGTTCTCTATTTCTAAAGCATATTACACTCTCTCGGGTTCCCAACCCTGGTCATGGAGGACCTTCTGTCTTGCACATTTTTCAGGTTTTCCCTGGCCTGGTACCTCCAGTTCGATTCAGAAAAGGCTGTTAATTAGTGGATTAGTTAAATCAGGTATGCAGTGAGCAGAGGCTCTTCCAGAACCAGACTTGGGAACAGCTGTCTTTGAGTGCTACAGCATGTAGCTAAATCCTAAATGAAAGCGTATTAGGTATTATTGCTGAGACTTATCACTGGATGCTAGACATCATTAGTAAAGTAGTTATATGCATACACATTTTAGCTTAATTGAAAGAGAAATGTCAGTGTCTATCTGGCTAAAAAACATACAGACAGCCAGCCACGCCGCACACTAACTCTTTGTGACAGCTGCCTGCTCACGCCATAACTCAGAAAATGAGTTCAAAACAGCCAAAACACATACCAAACACTGAACCCAGTAATCAACACATTCCACACAGACTTTTAAAATGCTGAGTTTGGACATAAGAGTTATGAAGTGAGATGGAAATTATATGCTTGCTTTGACACATGGCTCGACTAAAAATGCAGAGATGCACTATAAAACTGAAATGTTACACTGTGATGCCTCAGTTCACATTCTGTCCAAGACGAAATGCACTAATCCTTATAAAGAGGAAGAAAAAGCTGGAACGCAGGAGGTTAAGGACTGTTAAGTTGCACGGTGAGTCCAAGTCGTGTTTCTTAACTCTCTTGAAGAAAACTAACTTTGCAAAATAAATGACTCTGATCAATCACATGTAAACAGTGTCCTACTTTGGGCTTATTACAGCTCAACTTGTGTTGGGTCAACACTCATAGGAGTAGGTTTTAACTAGGTCGGGATGTGTCTTTTACCCATCCTTTAAGATCTGGCCTACATTTAGTCCTCCAACAAAATATATGTCGCCAGTCAGGCTGTTTCAGGAACCTCCTTATTAGGCCTCTCAGGTCAATGTGCTCCCTAATACTCAGACACCACAGATGGCTTCGTACTGTAAATAACATTCCCTAACCACAGGGCTGGAGTCATTCATAAAGTCTACAGCGGTACTTATCGCTATGACAATGAGGAAATGTGCATGAAGTTCTCAGCTGGTCGAGGGAATTAATTCTTTTGAACCAAACAGAGAACATTTAAGCTCTTACACTCAGGACCAGAGCCACTGGCAGGACAGAGAATGAAAGACACAATAAGATACTGTATGTGAAGTGATTCTACAGTATGTAGCGTCTATGCAGTCCATGAAATGCATTATAAGTGATGTCCTTCGTTCAAAATAAGGTCTTGATTCCAAGTCAATAGATCATCTCCACATACAATTTTTTTTTTATTGTTAGTTGTACCCTGCTTTTTGTATATGCACACCATGAATGTGTAACTGCAGTTGCCAAGACACAGAAACCTCAGAAACCTTAGACACAGCCACCCAGGACAGAACTGCAGTGTGGGTATTCCAGCTTTGGCTCAGACAGAAAAAAAAGAAAAAGAAAAAAAAAAGGAAACACAGGACGCTTCTGTTCAGGGCAAACCGATACACTGTTCGGAACAGAAACAATGAACACAGAGCCCTCCTGAGATTCAACACATCTGAAACGTGACAATGACACTGCGTTCATCACAAGAAACCACAGCATTTTTGTAACAAGGGCTGAGAACATTTTTCCTTCACACCCTCAGAATACTGGCATTACATCTAACTATTACTTCCTGCTTTCCAAGCATTCCAACAGCTCATATTTAACCGTTCATTACGAAGTAAGTAAGCCCTGAGCTTTGTTATTGCTGATCTTATTGTGTATTATGCAACGTTTAGTAATCTGAGTGCTGATAACAGAGCAAAACAGCATTGGGACATTTAACTATATGTATACAACACTTAGTTCCGACTGAGCGTTCGACTGGAGGGGAGGCGTTCCATGAGTGGAGATCACTGGGACATTGAAACATATGCATCACTCCAGCAAGAAAACATATCTGATGAGCTTATGTCATTTTAAACAACACTTTGTCTCCTTAATAACTGCTTGCAAGTTGTTCCAAATTGCCTCTCGTGTTGTTTTGGTCATGGCTAACACGAGCTACAAAGCTAACTAACGTCTAACACAAGGCTCAATCCCAAATCCCTCTCTAACCCCTGATCAAGGGCACTACTTGGTGTGTGGAACAAGGGATTGTACACCATTAGCTTTCTCACTATTTGTGATTCAGCCATGGAACCCAGAAATGATCTGATATTCATAAGTGGAAATATGAAGGAAATCCCACAAGTTTCTCACTACTGTCCACCACCTCCATGATGTTCCATCAGTCATGCCAACACATATTCATGGAGGAATATGTGCTGACAGAGAAAAATAACTGGTAAGTAAACAGATAAGTAGGCAATAAATAATAAGTAAACAAATCTGATGATAATAAATGCCATTTTTGGAAGTGTTGTATAAAGGTCGTGCTGATATTTTTGTACAACAGCGCTCCCTCTCATGTCATATTTCATAATTTAATCCTTACTCCATCTTTCATTGGAATACCCTTTGATCTTACTGAACTGCCCCATTCCTTCTGTAACTGTTATTGAACCCAGAATGGCTTTATTATCCAATAGAAATAGGAGAGATGGAAGATGAAGACACGAAAGGATTTGCTATTTTTTGTCTACTATAAAACGATATAAAAACACTTCACCGTGCAACATCTGAACAGTTCATGGCTGATTCATGGGGCACTGCAAAATGATATCTTGGCAAGTGGAAATATTTTTTATATAGTTAAAGCTATCTATACTTTCTTTCTTAAAATAAGGTTGCACTGCCTAAAAATAATCTCATATTTAGTTTGTTGTAAATTTATGGAATTGTACAGTAGATAGGATTTAAGAACATTCCACATGCTGAAACGTCATTTTTTGCAGAGGGGAGCCGATGTGGTTCGAGAAGAAAAGAGCTCAGGCCTGGCGCGCAGCCACGCGGTCCCGAGTGAGGGTGGAAATCCAGCCTGATCAGGACGTTAGGGCACCGAGCTCCGCATGCTGCAAATATTTCTCTCTGTAAATGTAAAACTCACACTATCGGCTCTGAGAGATGCACACTTTTTTCGTTTCATGAGCTTGAAAATTCTGTGTTAATGTCAGGTACAGGGTGAAGAAACACATCCCGAAAAAAGAGACGTTCTTATTTTGGAGAGTAGTGTCACTGTGTGTGGGCTCAGCGCAATAAAAGAAGGAGACATACCCAGCCGATATGTCCTACACACATTCTTTTACGGACATGCACTCAAACACACACACGAACATACAGCAGGCATGCCAAGATGCTGATAACGCAACCATCAAACCCAGTAAAACCTTTATTGTTAATAGCAAGGCAGCTATTTATACACACATGCACACACAACTGCGTGCGGATGCAAACACAAACAGACAATCAATAGAAAGCAACCATTTTCTATGCATGCTGAACATGACAAGAAGTTGTGATTTCAGTAACAATTAGTTAGTAAACTAATTATGACACGGTAAACTGACTCCGGACGACTGGTTTAAATGACTTCTCGGACCAGTTCTAAACTCTGTGGCCTGTCGTTTCATCAGCATCACAGCCACAAGTCGACTTCCTATCTGCAATTAGTTCCCGTTTACTGTATGACATGCAAAAACAGGAAAACTGAAACCTTCGATTCATTATATCCTGTCTTTTACAACCTCCCATTGTAAGCGTGACTAGAGCAGAAATAAAGCTCATAAACCTCCCAACTTACAGCTGAACTAGATTCTGTTTATTTTCTCTGATGCTCAAAAATGAAAGCAAAACCATTTTTATCCTGTCATGTACAAACTTTCATTTAGAGGAATAGAGTGCACGTGTATAACCGGAAAAAAAGACGCAGAAAATGTTAGCGCTTCCAGTGAGTGTTCGTTGCTTAGTACAGTTACCTTGTTTTGGTGACCTGCAAATGAAGCTCGTAGGAATCCACAGTATGAACACAATGATTAGTGCATTTAATATTAGTAAAGGCGGAGTCACACTGGGGCAGTGGGTAGCTCTGTGGTTAAGTTGTCGGGCTACTAATAAGGAGGTCCCTGGTTCAAACCACAGCACCACCAAGCTGCAACTGTTGGGGCCTTAAGCAAGGTCCTGCACTGCTCATATGTGTAATGAGAGAAATGGAAGTCGCTCTGGATCAGCTGAATGCAATATTAGCTGTATATAGTTATCGCTATTTTGCATTCAAACTAAGTGCTGGATGTGCTACACAACAGACTAGAAAACCTGCAGAGACTTTTTTTTTAATAATAAGGGGCATTCACTTAAATGAGAGAACTTATATAAAATGAAAATACCGTTCTGCTCTTTTTTTGTGTTTGTCGTTATGACAACCAGTTCTGGATTGCTTGTGCGATGCAATATTGATTACTAAAATATAGCTTTGTTTAAAATATGACAACAAAAGATGTTTTGGGAAGTGTGATATATTTTTTAAAAGGGCCAGTCTGTGAGAAAACCAGGAGAGGTGCTACCACTAGCTACTGTACAGCTACATACTATCAATAAACGTGTTGCTTGCTACTGTACTGTATATGCAGGAATAAAATACCATCCCTATTTACTCATACTCTAACAAAATGCCATCAAACGGTATATTTACAAGCTTGGAGCGTTGAAGTAAGCATGCACAGAAACTGTCCCACTAGGCACTTCAGTTCTGCAAGTACAATCAATTTTAATGAGCGAACTTACGGAGAACATTCTGTTTTAGGTCTGCCATCCTGGTGCTTTTAATTAAAGACACCATGTCATCTTGAAGCTAAAACTCTGAATGAGGAGTTCATTTATAGCGCGACGCAACAATAAAACCAACTTACAGAAAGTTAAATAAAATATTCCATTCAGGCCCTGATTGCTAAAAAGTTATGGGGAATCACCAGGGGCCACCCGATACGATATCATCACGATACCTACGTAGGTGGTGATTCAAACTGTATCGCGATTATGTAAGCATCCCAATTTTATTTCAAAGTATTCCAATTAGATCATTTTTTACATTTTGTTACAATTTTTCAAACCTAAAACCGTAGCTATAAAGTTTTTTGCATTTAAACAATACACAATCATTTTAAATACACGGGTATAACAATGAATTAATAAAACTGAATTCTACAAATAAATAAAATTTTCACTGAGCAGCATGTAACTCTAGTATGTAATGTGTCATAATTGTTATTTTTAACAAACTTGGCAAATAATTTGCCTCTACCATACATGATGCTGCGCTGCCTGTAGAATGTATGAATAGTTCAGAGTGCACCACCTGTAGGATTACAGCGGAACTGGGATGTTTCACCACCTCAATTTTTTAATTAATGACAAATGAATTATTCAATTACAATATAATAATTACTCGATACATGAAATTCCCCCATCTCAATTGCTTAATATTAAGAACAATGCTCAATTTGTTATCATTGTGCTTATGCATATTATATGTACTGTATGTATGAAAAGAAACATAGAGTTGCACTCCAATTATTATTAATAATAATTAATCAGAAAACAGACATGTGTTTCTCACTGATTAATCCTGCAGAAAGACTAGGTCATGTTGCTCACACTGTACACTTTTAAAAAATTTAAGTCTTTAGCATGAATAGTTAATCCTGTGTAAGAAATATGAGAACTGACACAATGCAAGATGTCACTCTAGATGAATGTAGCCCAATAAAAATAAACCAAGTCGTGCAGGAACTTGCATGAAGCCACAGGACGGAAGAGGGATAATGAAGGTCTATAAAAGTGCACCTGCTTCACTCTTAATAAAAAAGACGTTAGCTGTTAAACGCCACCATCAACCTTACGTAAACACTGTGTTCAACTCACGGCACGCATCCACACACGGCGTGTGCATGAAATCTTAATCACCTGCCGGAGTCTATTAATAGTCTCAAGAAGAAATGTCCTAAAAATGATGCCTGGCTGCTTGCTGAGCTCTTACCTTCTCCGGACGTCATGCCCAGTGTGCTGATGGTCGATGCAGTACTGTTAGCGTGTGTACATAAGTGCGAGCGTTTGCTCTCCTTTGCTCTGCATAGCTTCACTCTCCTGTCTTTACTGCTCCCTCCCTCCCTGCCTTCCTCTCCCTCTCCCTCTCCTCCCCTCACTGTGTGATCTTGTGACTGCAGATACAAAGTGGCACCGTTCTCAAAAAAAAAAAAAACTAAAAAAAAAAAAAAAAAACCCAGAAGAAAAAAAAGCTGCAGCTGCTTGTTCAAACCTCCTCGTCTACTTTGCCGCAGTTCCTAATCCGATCTTATAATACTCTTTCTCCATTCCATGTGCTCTCTGCTTGGCCTCCTTCAGAAAAGGGGACTTTTCCACTCCAGTTAACTGGACGGGTACTCTGACGTGTGCTAACCTTTAAACAACACAAAGAAACACTGCGTCGCTTCCACCTCCTCCTTCAAACACTCAACAGAATGAAAGATGCTTTAAAGCTCTTATCCACTGCACTATTTAACATTTAAGGCCTGGGGGTGTAAATACTTATGGTCCAGCGAGGAATGTTTACAGTATGGGTGCATGGAATAAAAACTGCGTGTCTGTCAATCTGCTGAAAGCAGTGTGGCCGATTTATCTGCCAGTCCCATTGAAGGAGGCGTTGAAAGGTCCCAGGTTCAAACCCCATGACCACCAAGTTGCCACTGTTGGGCCCTTGAGCCAGAGCCTTAAACCTCAACTGCTCAGATATGTAATGAGATAAAAATGTATGTCGCTCTGGATGAGGGCGTCTGCCAAGTGCAGTAATATAAAATGCCATTTTGGGAAACCATTAGTCGCGTTCCTCGGAAAAGGAAAAGCACAAATGAGGGCACAACTACCAATAAAATGTCTAATCATTCAGCTACTTTTAAATGCCTAATCCATGACGTAAAAATACCGATCACTACTGACGTCTGCCAATAAAAGTGTCAGTCTTGTGTACTGCAAAATACACGACTCCGTCAATCACATCTACGCCGTCTGGCGCCTGCCTCACTTCTCCAAAGGCGTTTTGTGAAAAAAAGAAAGAAAAAACTATAGTGTAAGTAATTTATTCTGTTCATGCTCATGACTCTACAACTAGCAAACATGTAAGTTTATTAAAACCCTTAAAACTCATGCAGAACAGATCCGTGCCGGCAAACACAGCATAAGTACAGTTTTTTTTTTATGTGCTTATATGAAATCCTTGCCGGGGTGTGTTAATGGGAAGACTTCAAACATCATCTGTGCATTTGGGTTTTTCAGATACAGTATGTCAGATAGAACCAAAGTTATCGTTACTTTTATAATGTGTAAATTTGACCGCTACCGAAATACGAGAATGACGTCAAAAAATGTAGATCTCCCAAAATTAGCATGTTATTATTTATCTGTTTGTTTATTTATTTTGGTCATAGAAACAACCAAAAACAACAATAAAAATATGTGTTATGTGAATCTGTGCTAATTTATTGCCTATGTGACCCTTTTTGTTTTGTTTTTTTTTTTTACATTTTTTGCTCAGTCATGTTTGTATAGTTGGTTAAAATGAAATAAAATTCAGTTTATCATATTGCCTAGATTGTGCTGAAAAAAAGGATATGTCACTCTGTACTGCACAATCCTGAACACTATGTATGATTATCTATGAAAAAAAAAAAAAAAAAACAGGTCAATTGGTGTGACGACCCTTTTGAGAACATTGTTGCACCTGCTTCTTTTTTTACGCATATAAAACGTTTTAATTTGTTCGTCTGAAAAGTGATCTTTTACATGATACATGATATGCTGGTTTCTTTTCTGACCGACAGATATTTTCCTGCTGGAAATGTTCGGAAATCAGAAATGTTTTTTTATACTTACTCAACAATTAGGTCATAAACTAAACATTCTAGGATGTCTACACACACACACACACACACACACACACACATACACACATAATGTATGAACAGTATAACAAAGTTTGCACAAAAAAATAAAACAGGGTTTTGCACAGTACTGTACGTCAGTGACCAGTCTTAAATGAACGTACAGGCACTGTGGTTTTGTACAGTATGCAACAAGCTGGCCCGATTAAAAGCATTGCACAATTTTGTCCTACAAAGCAGGAAACACACGCATACAGGCACGGGCTGATGTGTGAACACTCACCTGCAGACAGCACCATATTCCCTGATCGCTGTACTTCGTCAAATCTGCTAAAAATTACATTCAACCTAAACAACAACACAAAAAAGACAGAACAATGTTCCAGCTGCACCAGTGTTGCGTACAGTACAACTGATCACACTGCCGTATGTGTGTAAGTGAGAACTTCCGTCACATGCAGGGACACCAAAAAGGGAACTTCACAAAAGGACTAAAATAGAACTGCATACATTTGATATGGAGCCACAGGATTTCTGTTTGTTTGTTTGTTTGTTTGTTTGTTGAAATAATGATGCTAAAAATTCCTTTAAAAAGTCATACCGTGATTGTGGCAAGCCTTTTTTCCCAAGATCCATTCGCACTCTCTCTCCGACATGTCTGTAAATCTCTACAAGACAGGTCATAGCTCCATCTCGAACCTAGAGGACATAACAGCACCTTTAATTTCAATAAGTAGCAAATTATGACTGAAATGAACTTGGATCATTTTCAAATACTTCTGATCTGTCGGATGCCCCTGTACAGTGTTATTGTGAGAGGTTTGTGGTTGTGGGTCACTTTTTATTAGGTAAAAAAAAAAAAAAAGATTTACCAGGTTTTTACTATTCCAAAAACACTCCAAAGAGCAAGACCTTCTTTTCTCAAGCAATCTTCAACTTCGCTAAATGAGAACTTCAACATTGCACTCAACATGTAAACAAACGCTGTCATGCAGTCTGGCTCTAGTGCACCAGGCTCCCCTGACCATGGTCTGAATGCGGAAGAAAAGATAACACTACAGCGATTTATCACTCAAAATAATCCAACGAGCTGCCACTTTAATGTGAATATGGAATTATTTCCTCTTTCCACTTCCCTCTTTTGTGTGTTTGACCCTCAATAGAGATTATATACTTATATATAAAGATCAATATATTTATTAAGAATGTCATTGAAAATTCCTTCTCTCCATCCATCCATCCCAAGGCGGTGCAGATCACAATAATACACACTCACACACCAAACCATACGCTACGAGCAACTTGGAAATGCCAGTCACCTTATACCGCATGTCTTTGGATTGTGAGAGGAAACAGAGGAAACCCACCAAGCATTTGTATAATTAACAAACAATAAACGAACACTGTTACCCAATGAGCCATCTTGCTGCCAAGGGCCCCTTCAGACTTGACTGGATGATAAAAAATATATAAAAACTGTGACCCAATAGGATTAAAATATGCATATTGTATATTAAACTGTCAAATCTAATATGTTACAAATGATGGCAATGCAAATAATAATAGAAGCATATTATAGTCTGTTTGGTTAATTTTTTTCGTAAGAACCAAATATCCAGTATCAGCTAGAGATGCACCGACTGATCCCAACAGCCTCGGATACAACCAAAGCTGTGCCAAGCGCTCTCTCTCTCTCTCTCTCTCTCTCTCTCTCTCACACACACACACACACACACACACACACACACACACACACACACACACACACACACACACACACACAGATAAACAAACTCTCCAGAGCAGCATGACCTTGGGGAGTGCTCTGGCATTCAGATTGTAACCTGGAGATCATGAGTTTGAATCCCACTAGAGCCATCTGTAACTGGGCATTCTCACTCACGTCACTCCAAGGGGCACTAGCTAATCATGTGTGTCTGCATGTTATTCCTGCCCCAAACCAACACTATGTGTAAAGGTCATGTTTTGGAGGAAGCATGTGATAAGGTTCACCCTCCCTGTAGATTTTTTTTTTTTATTGGCAGGTGGATTTTATTTGTATAAAAAGGCTCTGATCAGTAACCTGTAGAAAGTTTTTTGACAATACTAAAGTGATTTGATAGCCCAGGTTTAATTATATACATGTATATTTTTAATTATACAAAAAATGTACAAAAATAATTATGTATTTATCAATTATCATTTTATAATAGATTAGATTTCTGTCTCATTTCATTATTTGATGAAATTTGGTGAAATAGATGAATTTGTATTTGTGATTTTATTGGGATAAGCAATTAAAGATTAACAAATATTAAAACTTAATAAATAAATAAAAATGTAGCTAACAAAAAACTATTATTCAGTTTTTGTAGATGTTGGTCCTTCATGGCAGACTATACTGTACATACACCAATATACACCAACATACTGTAAACTGCTTTTTGTGTGGTACATTATTTGGCCACTAGATGGCGAACAAAACCATGGTTTTATAACAAACCTCGTGAAATTGTTTTTAAAACTACAAACAAAAGATACCCTGTACTCACCTGACTTGTAGGGTCTCCTAATAGACTGCATATATGAGGCACAATCTTGCTCAGAGTTAAACCCTGGGCTCCATATCTAAAATAAATAAAAAAATTAATAATAATAATGTAAATACTCATTTTCATTATTTATACTTATTAATTCACATAAATCATGAAAAGTGATACACACATGTTTAGTGTGGAAACAAGGCAAAAACAGACAGCCTCTCTGGTCCTGTTGTTCTTGTGTTTAAATCCTCCCAACATTCGGTCCCATACGTACTGCAAACATGAGTTCACATGGTTAAGGGCATAAAATAACAAGGATTCTATATGAATAAATGTCGTGTTTACGCAGAAGACTGCATGACATAAATTCACTACTAAAAGGAGTTCATACCTGTGGATTGGCAGCTTGATCCATTATTTTTAATAGCAGAGTCTGGGCTTGGTCTCTTACTTGGTCTTTGGCATCACCTAAACGGTCTGTTAAACTAGGCAGGACTGAAGAAAAACAGGACAAAAACAGACAACTTACACCTCTTTTTATGACACTATAAACCTGTATATTGAATCAGGCTAGGAATAGAATATCTAGTATAAATCTGTCCATTTTAGTATTGCAAGATGAATTTTATATATATTTATATATAAATATAAAAGAGGGGAATTGTGCAGTTTAAAACATTACCTGTACCAATTTGGGGTTTAAAGCGATTTTGCAATCTGGTCACTAAAGCAGACACAATGTCCATTCCCAGAAGAGCCACCTGAAAAAGAGAGGCATAAAAATGTAAAATGTTATAAATACATAAAAAATAAGAAAGTTAAATATAAAATAAGAAAGTTATATATATATATATATAATTTTATATATAATTTTTTTAAATAAAGTTAAAAAAATAAACAATTCTGTTTTTTTTATCAAATACGCAACGAATTAAACTATTTTTTAAGCATTTGGCTTGTATCAGCTGTATAACCCCGCCCATTTGAGATCGCATTGGTGGTATGCAAATTAGCACAGCAATGCCTTATGGGTAGTGTAAAATTCGCTGTTTTACTCTCTTTAATTCTATAAATAGACACGAAGATTCAAAAATAATAGATGGAAAATGTATAATGTGACGTGTAGACATGGGATAATGAAAAAGAGTTAAATGAATTGGACATAAATGTACCTGCCATGAAGGAAATGTCGAGGTAAATAATAAGCCCGGTATTCTGCGCGCGCGACTTTAACCTTCCTTGTCTTGGGGTGGATTGGGCTGTTCAATGAACGTCTAGTGAGAACATCCCTGCTAACACCTAACCAACACAACCAGCATCACCTGAGCAGTTTCTGTTCAGGCTATGGTGCAATTTTTGGAACCCATTACGTTCTGGTGAAAAAATAAGAGCCATTATTTTATGTATCGTAATAGCGGCCTCTAGTGGATTATTCAGCATATAGAATTACTGTATGTGATGACATTAAGAAATAAGTTATATTATTTATTTTTTAACTAAAACTAATATAATTGATTCATACAGAATTAAATATTTTAGTTATTAAGTGAGTACTAGTTATTACATATAATTAATTTCATTTCACTTTTTTTTACTTTTTTTTTTTTTTTATGAAACCATGATCTATTTGTTCAACTGAGACACTGAGCACAAGGAAGAAAACCTACATTATCAATGAGCTCCAGGACAACTTTTGGGTACATTATAAAACAAAGGGAAAAAATACATTGGGGAAACGGTTGAACAACTATTTGTTCCTGTTGAGCCTTATGATAAAAAAAAAAAAAATATATATATATATATATATAAATATAAAGATATTTCTTTAAGAAACCATATCAGAAAGCAAGGAGTGGTAGCTCAGGCAGGAGGATCTGGGTTTGAGCTCTGCTGTGAGGGGGCGCTGTGGGTAAGGTGATGGATTACTAATCAGAAGGTCCCAGGTTCAAACCCCCACCCCACCATGTTGGGTGCTTGAGCAAGGCCCTTTCCCCTAAACAACTCAAATGTATAATGAGCTAAGAAAAATGTTAGTTGCTCTGGAAAAGAGTTTCTGTTGAATGCTTTAAGTGGTTGTTTACATCCATATCCACTGTCAGTTTTGTTTATAGGTTTTTGCTATTAAATTCTTAATGTCTGTGCTTATGCTGTGTCTGCAGTCCCTAGCTACCCAACCCAGAAACAATTACACTGTTACAGAAAATTAAGCAACACCTTCTGACCAATCAGATTTGAGAATTCAGGAAACTATTGATTCTGCTGTGGTTCACACGCGCACACGCAGACGAGCCAGTAGTTCTAGTAAGACAAGAGCTTGCTGCAGTTTAATGTTTCCTGGTGTGGATTTCCTGCCTGCGGGAACTACAGGTTTCTGGACTACATCTGTGGATTGCACGTCTACTACTACTACACACACACACAGTAGAGATACTGTATATCAGGCATTTCATCTCCACTGTCATGCTTATTTCTGCACAACATCGACATATTTAAGGTACAAGCACTTAGCATCATGATAGTATTCCACAGAATCACAACACTTCTCCAGCAGTGTGAGTCGGCATGTTTTAATACCGTGGTAGGGACCAAATATTGCCAGATGCATAGGAATATCTGACAGTTTTGAACTTTTAACGATCCAGGGTGATTCCTTTTGGTTCCTGATGTTAAGGTTATGGTTTGCTTGAGGTGTGTGTGTGTGTGTGTGTGAGAATAAGCTGTGGCAGAGCTGCAGAAGGACTCCTGTCCTCATTTCTACGTGTGCTATGGTTACACTTGGTGGAAATGACTGGGTTTCCAGGCCAGCTGTGGAAGAAGAGTTCTGATTGGTCGCGTCGGCTCAACCGTCATGAGAATCAGGACTAAATAGGTCAAATGGTGAAGTGATGACAACCTGCTCACTTTTCACCACACAATTTCATTCTTGGGTTTGTGCTTTTAGTAAGGATGCGGAGGATTACGAGTTAAAGCTGCAGAGCCTTGTCGCGCCGTACGGTCTGGTAGAAAAGCTTTCGTTGTCTTCAAGGGTTTATTTTCTAGGCCGCACACTGAATGTTTATTTAACAGAGGCATGAAGATGAACATGTGATTGTGAAGGAGTATAAAGAAGAAAGTGGTGCTGCAGCTCTTCAGGTCTTTCATGCCTTCAGACTGGCTGAACTGCATTCATTATGCGGGCTTCCCCCTGCAAAACCCTACTGCAGTACACACAGGAGCTGCAGCAAGAGCACTCACACACACACACACTCACACACACACACACACACACACACACACACACACACACACACAGTATGTCTGCACATGCAATATACCAGCATCAATGTTTTTCAAAAGCATTTTGGAGTAAACTGAAGGCACAAAGTACAAACTAATCACATAATTAAGAATCGTAGATCTTTTAGATCTAAAAAACTTGAACGAAATCATTTGTGACTAAGGTTTAATCTGTTACAGTAACAGTGATATACCATTAAGAGTATATAAGCGGACTGAGCCTGTTTTAGGCTGGAGAAATGAGTGAGTCATGGTGATGAGGATTGAGATGGCGCTGATTTCATTCTCATGCTGTCAAAACTAATCCTCACGATATATAAATGCACCCTTTATTATTTGCCCTCTTTTCTCCCCAGTTTGGTCACCTGCCAAATCCCACACACCAGCCAAGTGTCCCTGTTATATAACAGCTACCAACCACAGCTTACACGGTTTCCTCTGAGATAAGCACATCTTTTTCATCATAGGGCAGCAGGACGTACTGGGAGGTAAGCGCTATCTGCCCACTTCCACAAACATGAGCTTACAGATGCCCATGATTGGCTAGTGTCACTGCGAATGACAGAAAGGAAAAAAAAAGAAAGCAACAGTATGCCATCCCTCCCATCTACTGTATATATTTCGTTCCCCCGGCTCCAGGCCTAGAACGGATTCCAACTTGTAATCTCCTGACGATAGAGGGAATGCTTTTCGGTTGCATCACTCAGGAGTCTAACAGAAAGCCTACAAAAACAAATTATTTAGTTGTTTTAGTGCATAACATGTGGCACAGCTGCAGCACATGTGGCTGTGGTTTCCAAGCTCCTTGAGTCTGTTTCAATTTACATGGTTTTCATTGTCTGCTCCAGCGCCAAGTAACAAAAATGCATCTTCCCATAGACGAAGCTGTAATATTTATTTAGCTTTAAGTACTGGTAAGGCTTTTCCATTTCCACTCCATACAATCAAAGAAACTTAAGCACCTTAATGAAAGTTATAAACTGTGGCAATAAGATGATCAGTAATGGCCTAAACAATGTTTAACGAAAACATATTCCTCAGTTAAGCCTTTATTTGTCACACATACATTACTGTAGAGTGAAATTCCTTTCCTTAGGAGGCTGGGGTCAGAGTGCAAGGTCAGCCATGATACTACCTCAACTACTTAGCAGGGTTAAGGGCCTTGCTCCAGGGCCCAACAGCAGCAACTTGGTGGAACTGGGGTTTGAACTGCCGACCTCCTAAGCGGTAACTCAGAACCTTAACACACCACCTACCACTGCCTCAGGGCAAGTTTCATAATTAGTAATGATATCATGAATATCATATGTACTTAGGGAAATAAAAACACACACAACACTGGTAGACACACACAGAGCTTAGGGCATTATATTCTGCACTGAACGTGTGGCCTTTACACACCCACACACACCCATACACACCCAATATACATTACAAAGCCACTTTGTCTGAGAAGGAACTTGTTACTTTCACACTTATTCTCAGGAAAATAGCGATTATTTTGATAATCAATTCATCTATCGATTATTGAAAAAATTTATATGATTACTACAATCACAATTACTCAATCGCTCCTATTTAGCTCAGCTTACAAATTTAACCTGAGATTGTTTAGTGCATGTGGTAACTAACAATCGATTAAAAATTGTCTTAAATGACTTTCATGAGGAAACTAAATCTAAAACCAAAGAAAAGCAAAGTAGAAGCAATAAAATATAGTCAAATTATGAATTAATTAAAGCTTAAAGATGGCGGATGGTAGTTGAAATGTTACGAAAAGTGAGCTAAAATGCGTCCTGAATGGCACATCAAGCAAAGTGAAGGGGCAGAGATAAGTGAGAAAAGAACACACACTTGAGGATAATATTGCTAATTAGTGTGTGTTTGTGAGAGACAGAGTGAGAAAGAGAGAGAATGCACTTGCAGAGCCAGCTATAGTGTGTGTGTGTGTGTGTGTGTGTGTGTGTGTGTGAATTTAACCCCGACTCACACCAACATAGTCACTAATTATCCTCATTCTCTTCAGGTGTGAATCCACTTGTCCGTTACAAAGCGGCCCTTCCCCCGCCAGCGTCTTTCCCTCTAATTCTAGTGGTTGTTTTGTTTGAGCAAAGAATGAAATGTTCCCACACTCAGGAGATTTTTACTCATGAAGGTGTTTGCCATCGCGCGACTACTCACTTTAGTCCACTAAGCCAAACACATATTTGTCAGAGCGTTCACTGTTTGTGTGAAAATCAAGCGCGATGATGTCATGAACAAATCGTTGATGATCAAAACTAATTTGATCATCGATTTTGGTCAATAATATTGAGTGATTTTTGCTCCCCTAATTAACATACAGGTAAGTTAGTGGCTGGAGGTTCATCATGTCGTAAGGTTGTGTTTGCCTGACCAGTATATATATATATACACAGTATATGCATTGCACAATACAGATACAGGCTTTTTTACCACAATAATTTTACCATGCCATACCATCTATGAATAAAATACGCCAAAAAATACGCCAGTTTCACACTGCAAGATTTCATTGACCGCCTTTGATTGCAGTGCACAGTGTTGTAGCCAGTTCATGTGTAAAAAATGATTCAAATGCTTCCAGAAAAACTCTTTATTGTAGAGGGAATATACCCATGCCATCACGGAAGCAAAACCCTGGTCATTCAGTATATTACGATTTTAATATGTTGAAAGGTTCCAGTAATTTCAAATCTCGTTAATTGTTTTTAGTACCAATAATTTGACCCTTTTAAAGTGGTGACTTTTTTGGCAAGGCAGCGTACTATGAATTTGATTCTGGTTATCATTTAAATGACTTGAAGGTTTAACCTTTGGCTGCTCCTATATGGACGAGCTGTGGACTTGAAATGATATGACTCGATATTGTATTCCTACAAAATACGTTCAGTGTGCGAAGTCACCTATCATGTTAAAAGGTGTATGTACTAGTAATGTAATGGTACATGCATTTAGATTTGTACAGTTTGGTACAGGACCTTCAGTTCAGTGAATGGTTTGATATGAGTGAACATAGTCTCGTAATTCAGGGTGATTTTCTCCATTACTTTGGTTAATTCAAATTAATGGAACAGGTAGCAAATCAGAGAGGCGGTAGCAACACGGAGGCAAAATATTCAAATATCACTTAAGCGATATGGTTTGAAAAGTCAGGTGAACATGGTTCATCCTAAGCGATAATTCATTTCTGACATCAACGCATTCCACAGGTGAAACTGGACGCTGCTATGTTCGGGTTTTAGCAGCGTCGTGCTAGGCAGCTAACTTGGATTTGTGATGTATGGTTTCTTCCACAAACTATACAGACAGTGATTTAGATTTAATGAACGAATATGGGCACGGTGGTGTAATGGTTAGGACTGTGGCCTCGCACCTCCAGGTTCGGGGATTCTATTCCCACCTCTGGTCTGTGTGCGTAGGGTTTGCATGTTCTCCCCATGATTGGTGGGTTTCCTCCCAAAGACATGAGATTAGGCTAATTCGTGTTCCAAAATTGTCCATAGCGTATGGGGTGCATGTATGCCCTGCAATGGATTGACAACTTGTCCAGGGTGTACCCTCCCTCTTCTGACACTGTGTGAACTTTTCCATGTCCCTACTGTATCTCTTACATCTCTCTTTGTTCTGTGCCATATATCCACAAAGCATCCTCCTTGCTGCACTTCCTCATTCCTTATATGGAAATGCTTCAGAAGGCTTACTTTTAAATATGAATATATTCAAAAGAATATGCTAATGTGCTTCCTATCATAGAGTCGCCATATGACTAATTCTCTTCGTTCTACCCAGAGCATGACAATGCTTATTCATGATTATCCTTTTTACCTTCTTAACAGATGTAAGTGACACAAGCTATGTAGCTGAAAAACTCTGTCTGTCCTGTGAATAAACTAGAGACTGCATTCTGACACATCATGCGTGTATGTTTGTCCCATCTCTCAGTTCAGGGGCCAGCTGGGACGATTATCAAGGCGCGGAGGACGCATCAAGCAATAATTCTACTTCTAATTAATTGTACACTTGAAACTATCCCTTATTAAAAAAAACTATTGTTTGTACTATGTAATCATGTTCATTTCTGCATTCCCCATGTGTTGAGGAAATTATGGCCAGTTTGCTACGGTTTACAAGATTAAAAAAGTTAAAAAGAAAATTTCCAGAAAAACAGACCGAACTGAGACTTTTGTGACACCGTTACACCTCTGGTGTTTACTGAAGCAGGACTGGGTGTTAATGCCTTCATTTAAAGACTTAGGGAAAACATAGTGTAGATGCATGAGAGCGACAACACAAGCTGTGTTATAGAAGAGCGAAATACATTTCTGCCATTAAGCTTCGTCGAAGGCACTAACACAGTGGGCTTTATGATGTCATCATCGGCTCCCAGGAATTAATCAGCATCGAATGATTGAGCCGTAAAATACACAAGGTAAATAAGCCTTGCTGATTCACTGCATGTCTCCTACCAGCAAATAAGTAATACTGTGTCTTTCTGTGGTGATCTGCCCCCACAGGTTATTACATCAGGGTTGCCAGATGTCTGTGATGCAAATGGTGCTTAAATGCTTGGTCTGAAAATGGAAAGAAAGTTGCTTAAATTACTCTTTAATGTATGCTAAAAACCACATAAAATGAAATCTATTAAAAATAAATCCGGGCCTTCGAGTGGCGCAGTGGTAAAAGCGCTCGCCCTATCATCCGGAGATCGCTAGTTCGAATCCCGGGTGGTGCTGTAACCTCTCGCAGCCGGAGGTCTAGAGAGAGCTGATTGGCCGAGCTCTCTCAGAGGGGAGGGATGAGAGGTACTTAGTGCTCCCACATTAATCACAGCTCTACAGCCAGTCAGGGGCGTCTGTGAGCTCGCGCAACGGAGGGGGTGGATAGCGCTGTCCTCCGAGTGTGTTACGCCGCCCCCAAAGGTGCGCGAGTGAGCAGTTCGAAAAGATGTGGTCGGAGAAAACACGTGATAATCTTCGGCCCTCCCGGCTGAGTGGTAGTAGTAGCCTTAATGTGGGAGCCCCCTAGTGACAGGGGAGGAATTGGACACGACTAAATTAGGGAGAAAATCGGGGAAAATTAAAAAAATAATAATAAATAACCAAATTTGGTTAATATGCTATTTATTGAATTATATTATTTAAACACAGTGTATTATCACAAAAAGGAAGAGGCACAGCACCATCGCTATATTTTTACTTTTTACTAAATATATTAAGGTCCTTGCTTACAAAGGTCCCGATAAGCAACCAGCATGGATGACTGCATGGTGGCACCAGGTTAATCTCTAAAGAGATTCGTTTATGGATATAAATGAATAATGGCCCAATCAATTTTCCAGTGACTGCAACAGTGACTGATCATTTTCAGATATTCCGTTCTGTGCCAGTCAAATTAACACACATGGGCACCCAAGAGAAATGTGTCCGGCTTATCACCCAGAGATTATGACTCTGAACCCTGGCAGAGTTTAGGGAACAGACTGGTCATGCTCTCATGGAGAAGGGATTACTCAGTAAAATGAAAAATCTATGAAAGTCTCTCCACTTTCTGGCCCTATAACTAGTAGATTAGCTTCTTTCGGCTAAATAACATATGTAAATGAGCTGGACCAGATTGGTAGTAAAAGCCTTGCTGATTCATGTTTGGGAAAGCTGGAGTTCATTACTATTTTTCAAGTTCTCCTTCTGGTCTGCTGAAATACTTTGCTTTATTCTATGACTATACAGTGAGTGCAGGTGGCTTAACAGTAGGCTTTTCACCTGCTGTACAGAAGGACCGGGTTTGCCTCCCAGCATCCTTAGTCTGAATTAAATTACATATTACATTTTCCCCCAATTTTGTTACAATTTTAAACTTTGATAAAAGTTTAATGATTAACTGAATGAGGTCCATTCCTTATAACATTAGTTTTCTCGCTTAAAAACCAAGGGCAGCATTTATACGATACAAATAACAATTCAAATAACTTCAAATACAAGAGTTTAACACTCACTCACTCATCGTCTATACCGCTTTATCCTGTATTCAGGGTCACGGGGGCCTCGAGCCAATCCCAGGAGGCTTAGGGCACAAGGCGGGGTACACCCTGGACAGGGTGCCAATTCATCACAGGGCACAGACACACACATACACTACAGGCAATTTGGGAATGCCAGTTAGCCTAATCTGCATGACTTTGGACTGTGGGAGGAAACCGGAGTACCTGGAAACCCACCAAGCACGAGGAGAACATGCAAACTCCATGCACACAGAGACGGCAATCAAGCCTGACCGGGAATCGAATCCAGACCCTGGAGGTGCAGGGTGACAGTGCTAACCACTACACCAACATGCCCCCTAAGAGTAACATCTAACATAAAATTAAATAAACTTATCTAACTACTCACTTCTACCACATGGGATGAAAAGTGTAAATATTTCAATGTGCCACCTGTAGGATTATAAAGAAACAGCAACATTTTACCTTCTCAAATGCCTCCAAAGTCTCCAAATTCACCCTAAGTCGTTTAATTACATAGTACGGTGTTGCATAATGGTTCAATCGCAGGCATGTGGGGCTTCGCATAATTTGTGCTTAAGGTGTTTTGAGATTAGTGTATGAGTGTGTAATGAGTGGGTTTGAGACTAATTCGCCTGCAGAGGTTGGAGAAAAGGCAGATTGGAGGATTTTATGGTGTGTGATTTCTGATAATGTAACGCCATAAAAATGTGTTTCTGTTGCGCCACTCGGAAGCGGTCGCGCTCAGTACATAATCAGTTACTGTATATCTGAGGCTGATCGGCCGATCACTGGTCATCACCAATCAAACTGAAAACCAGCCAATTCTGGTCACTGGCTGATCGATTGATTCATCCATCTTATAAATGTAGAAATAATTTATTAGTCAATGTGACAATACGTGAATTGCGACACAAAAAGAATCGCAATTCACAACTGAATAATTTTCTCCCCCCTTCTCTAATAAAAAAATGTATAGGTTACAAAGAACTGGTGTAATACTAAAATTTTTCCTAAATGTGTTTTGAACATGTGAGACAGGTTTAGCACACCCTTACAGAGTGTGTTATTGAGCGTAAATGATTTAGGCAAACCTCTCCTGGGACGTCTGGCCAGTGCTGTTATTAGCTCATGGTGGTCCTGCTGTTGGTCTGTTCCCCACTTAGAGAGCAGCTGATCGATATGTGAGGTGATTTCTCCCTCTATAGCTATAGATCAGAACACGGTGCAAAGAAAATTACGAGCTTAGTGGCTCAAGACTGACGTAGGTCCTGGGGCAAGATCGTTCACCCTCAACCAGCTCCGAGACACAACAACTGACCCCACAAATCTCTAAGTCAAAAGATTTCTGAACTGTAAAGGAAAGAGTGCTAGAAATTTAATGGGAATGTTAACGTCTTTCAACCTTTAGGAATGTCTCATGCACATGAAGTCTGCACCATCTCAGAGAACAGCAGGCCTTACAGACTGAGCACAAACCCAGCGATGTCTCAGACTATCATGTTACTTACAGTCCAGAGCAGAGAAGTACAGTAGCAGAGTAAGAAAATTTCATTACTGCACTTAGGAATGATTTTCAAGCATCTGCCTTTTTATATTAAAGCCAGTTAACAGTTGTGGAGAGAGCAGTGCTGCCACTTCAATAGGCCCTGGTTTTACTGCTTCACAATTTATCACAGAAAAATTAACACCGCAATATGGACCTGTGTGACGATTTAATCACAAAAGGCTGTGATTTGTTACAGAAAATATACATACAGTCAGTAATTTATATAGAGTTTGTCAATAATTTCAGTATTTCTTTTTTATTATTATTATTATTATTATTATTATTATTATTATTATTTTTGAAGTGAAAAATAAATGTTGGCAAAATGAGATCATTTGTGCCATTATTTGCTTTTAGCTGAGATAAATATGTTTGAATACATAATTACAATAAATAATTAAATAATAATTTTTTACATTACAAAATAATTAATACATTATATACAGTACAGACCAAAAGTTTGGACACACGTTCTCATTCAGCGAGTTTTCTTTATTGTGTTCTTTATTGTGCCCAAACGCGTCTCTTCTGCTTGTTGCCTGTCCTTAGCAGTGGTTTCCTAGCAGATCTTCTACCATGAAGGCCTGATTCACACAGTCTCCTCTTAACAGTTGTTCTAGAGACGTGTCTGCTGCTAGAACTCTGTGTGGCATTGACCTGCTCTCTGATCTGAGCTGCTGTTAACCTGCCATTTCTGAGGCTGGTGACTCGGATGAACTTATCCTCCACAGCAGAGGCGACTCTCGGTCTTCCTTTCCTGGGCCGGTCCGCATGTGAGCCAGTTTCTTTGTAGCGCTTGATGGTTTTTGTGACTGCATTTGGTTACACTTTCAAAGTTTTCCCAATTTTTTCTTTTTCTTAAAGTAATGATGGACACTTGTCTTTTTCTTTACTTAGCTGCTTTTTTCTTGCCATAATACAAATTCAAACTCTTTGAATGAGAAGGTGTGTCCAAACTTTTGGTCCGTACTGTATATCATCAGATCATGCCGCCCTCATCAGTTCAAGATTCTGAAGCTTGTTGCAAGAAAAGTGTGGAGCATCTGAGATGGATGTAGTGTACTGTATATTCCCACCTTAGTGGGATAGTCTCTGGATCCACTGTGACCAAAGAGAAAGCACCTACTGAACATGAAATCTTAACTTAATACATTTATTAACTTATATACTGTATATTTGTATTAGTAGGTATTTTCAGGTGTCTGTACTTTGACAATTCCTTTGTAACTCATTGCAACGAGCAAATTATTGGAATGGAATACATTTCTTTCCCCATTAAATATATTTTTGATTTATAGGGAAAAAAAAATATTCTGACACATATTAGGTTTTAAAGTATCATGATACATTACTGATATGTCAGCGTCTGTACATTCAACACATAAAGGTCTGGACTTTATAGAACGATTGCAGCAGGCTCATCATCATTTACACCATTCAAATGTTTTACTGCAGGTCAGTCTCATCTGTACTCATCTGCAAATGTCAATCGGTTTAACGCCTTCATTCAGGAAAATGTAATTGTTTAATTAGGCCTCTGATACTAAAGATTTATCTCTAAAAACCTTTAAACCCTTTTTTTTCCAACCACAGAAGTCTAGTACCCCTGGTTTAGAGATCAAAAAATATTGAAACAAAATTTGGCACCATGTCAACCCTATTCTGAGCTCTATTACATACTGTATGTTAGCAAAGTAAAAAAAAAAGTGTAACCAGTAATTAAGGTGTAACTTCCAAGTTCATGCCCAGCTGCTGTAATTTTTTTTACTGGAGACGCGCATCACATTAACAAGGCGGGAAAAAAAAAAAAAAGCACTGACATGCGGAAAAGATCTAGGAAAAATCTGCAGCCAACATAATAGACTATATTTATAAAATTACATAAGTGTTTAACCTGCCCTGCTTCTCTGCCCTCTCAGTCCTAATTCATTTACATTTCTATCTGCACCGTCGACACACACATACTGCACACACACAGGCTGATTTGTATTTTTCCATTATATCTCATGAGGTTCATTTAAGGCACTTTCATGTTTTATTCATCAATGTTAGAGTCATATCTCTGCTAACCGAAGTGGTTCATTTGACTCAACTGAGCAGTAAAAACAAGCAAAGCTTTCTGAACCACTAAGTATCATGTTTAATATACCTAGCAGTTGGCAACAAACCTGCAGCAATAACAGGTTAGACGTTAACAGAATCAATAACCCAAATACTGAAAAGACTCAACATGCTTAAGCCTATGAAAGAAACCAGACAAATAACAAGCACAACCTGGAAGAGGGGATCGCTGCTTTGATACCTTACAAAGCTGAGATAGTGAGAGCACAGAGTTTACTGCTGTGTTCTTATAGTCACAAATGCAGCACTAGTGCAAAAACAGCACTGGCTTAATACGGTCCCTGTGTTACAACAGTATAAGACAAGTGTTTTGTTATCAACTATCAATCGCAAAAAATACCCATATTTTCAGTTCACATTAACCGTTTATCATGATCAACATCACCTTACACAATATTGTATTTATGAGATCATGTGCAGTTCGCATGCTGGGAACACCTTGAAATTGGCAAGATTTTCAATAGATAACGGGGCAATCACCTTTTTTAATGTGGGTTCAACTGCGGAATGGACACACAAAACAAGTTTAGGTTAGTAAATGATCTCCTTTATGCATCGCTTTGTCAGGTATGTCCTAAAAAATATTGAAACTTGATGCATCGATTTGGTCTCACGCTATGTAGTGCATGGTCTCCTTATACCAACAACATCGCGATTATGATAAGTCATACGGACCTGAAACCTTAAACATTTCTGTGGAAGTTGTTAAACTTGTTGCACAAAAATATGCCTAATACATAAGAGTTATATTTGTGACTCATTGTGAAGCTCTTGCCATAGCAGTCCTGTGCTCGCGCTGATTGGTTGTCCATGACATGTTGTACTGTGCAAAATTCTTGAGCCACGCCTCAGTTCTTAGGTGAAATGTAATTAAATGATGTAAATGCTGCAAAATTACTTCAAAATGACCTCATTTCCCCTTTCATCTGTTCCAACTACTCAGCATTCAGTATCAGCAGTATATTAATCATGGCTGGACGATGGTATTATGTTTCACACAATATATAATCCATAATCCATAATAATTTTTACCTATTTATTTCTTAAATGTTACTGTAAAAAATGTTACTGTTTGTCTTCGCATCTTCCATCAAACCAGCGCAAGAAAAAGAAAAAGAAAAAAAAAGAAAGCAATCAAGGTATTGTTTGAGCTTAAGAACCAAATTGCATTATATATCATCCTAAACTCAGGGTAGTGTCTGTTTCACTGTTCTTTCTGTATCTGTATGGTTTACTTTCAGATTCTCCCACCTAGCAAGCGGACTTGCTTCTCTCACTTTCCCCTGGGTGTGAACGAGTTTGTGTACATGGTGCTCTGAGATGGTCTGACGTCCTGCCAAGAGTTTTTGCTGCCTTGAGCCCAGTGATCATGGGATGGGCTCTGAGTACACAACAAGCTTGATGAGGACATAAAGCAGTTACTCAATGTGAATGAATGAAAGTCTCATTCAATAACAGGCGGTGTTTACAAAGTCTCCAATACCAATACACTGCACCCCAACCTTTTTTTTTTTATGTTAAATGCTCATTCACAAGCCCAAACATGCTGCAGATTGATATATAGAACATCTTAATCACCCGTTTGTGGAAAAAGCCACACTATGCTGTTTATTGGCGGCACAGAGATGCTCTGGCTTCTCCATTCGCTCGTATTGTTCTGTCATTTCAGTGGCAAATTCAGCACTGAGCTGTTTGTACATGCAATGCTGACCACTCTGTTTCAAGGTCATCGTGTCTACAGTATCTGGAGTCCTGAATCCCTGAAGCCTGCTACTTAAAAATGCTAATGTAACACGAGTGAACGTCGACTGACTCGTAAAACAATCAATGAATATTTCATTACTCGCAATAGTGTCCATACAGAAAGTACTTCATAATAGATTGTAGGCACTTCTGAACAACAAAGACAGCTGTAAGAGACACATGTGCAAGCCTCAACATGGCTGTTACAATACAATTCAACAGTCAGAGATTGCAATCGTCCTTTTCAGTCCTGGTTGGACTTATTTGAGACATTTTTTGGACCGTTTTTTGACTGTACCTTCGTGAACACAGACATTTCTTGTTATCCTTTTACAGATGTTTCGTTCAAGTTAATGCTGTTTTGCTGTTGGGAATAAGGCCTTGTCATAGAAAAAAAATATATATAAATCTTGAACCGTCACATACGCGAGAGGTAACAACCAATATCATAAATCCTATTTATTAGTTTTAATCATTTGCTGTTAAACTGCTTATTACACCTGATAGTATTAGCCCTCTATGAATTGTACACACAAACACCAGTTGCACATTACAGGAACTCTTCTGGGAGTTATTGCCACATCCCCCGTACAGTCCTGACCATGCTCCAAGCCCATTCCACAAGTTTGGGCCATTAAAAGGCGATATTGTAGGTAGCCAAATTATGGCTTCAGTGTACTGAGAAAACTTTCTATCTTGATGGTATCCAAGAACTATTGAAATGTTGGGATAAGTACATAATTGTTGCAGATGATTATATAGAGAAATAAAAGTTGTTTTCACTCATAAAGTTGTTCTGTTATTTTGCATTCCCGGTTTGACTTGAACAACCTTTTTAAAATGTTTTCATTTGGTATATCAGCAATATTTACCTATCCTGTTTTTATTGTTAGTTAGTACATTTATAGGATTATAGGTTTTATAAAACAAGGAATGGCAGGAACTAACTTCTGGATTTTCCTCAACATGAAATGCAGTTATAAACCGATATAAAGCATTATTAGCATTGACAAACTGCTACAACTTTCAAGCAAAAAACAATCCACCTTAGCGTTGATTTTCTAGCCTCAAATGTTTTATCCCTTACCTGACTAATGTAGTAAGAACAGCCAGTGGTAGTGGATTTTTACACCCTGGCATGAGTGTTACTAAATGATTAAGTACATGGAAACAAACTCTGTTGTACAATAACTCCCGACAATCTCACATGTTTTTATTCATGCATAACGATAACGCATAATAAGTATGTATATCTAGCATTCATGCACGATGCAGAAGGATGTGACTGCAGAGCAAGATAAAGAGGTGCGCGCGCACACACACACACACACACACACACACACAGCTATAGTTTATCTGCAGAGTCATCATGAGGTCAGTGTTGTTCAGATGACACAGCTGTAAGCCTAACCCTGCACAGTGACGTGATCCAACAAAGCAGCCGAGAGTCTTTCATTTTCAACAAGCAACGCATGGGAGTTAGGGACAGTATTCGATTTCTTTTTATCTTTCAAGTGTGAAACATTACCTGTATTTTATGGTTGCACACATTCATTCCTACATAACATAAAACAGATCCGCACCAGTGTTTCAGGTTCTAGTTCAGTATCTCATGCTCCTTAAGTCTGTAAATCGCTTTATGTATTGTTTGTATATTGTAAATTAAGGAAGGGAATGACCAGAGACCACCCGATACGATATTATCACAATATCCAGGTGCCGATTCAATTTGTATTGCGATTCTATAAGTATCATGATTGTATAAATATCCCAGTTCGATACACATTTTTTTTCCCCAGATTTTATTCTAAACTTAAATAAATTGCTCATTCCATACTGGATGCTGTGCTGCCCGCCAAGGTAAGTGTGATTAATTATAGTGCACAATCTGTAGGATTATACATTTTACCAGCTCAAATGCAAACATATATGAATTTAAAAATAATTTGGAAAAATCTATTTTGGTGTCAGTACATGAAGTGCCACACAAAAGAACTGCGATATGCAACTGCATCATTTGCCCCATCTCTATTGTAAATATCATTTTAAGATAATTCTGACACGAATAGGAGATGTCCTTGTAGTGTGAATGCATCTGACTTGTGATCAACTTTGTGGTTTTTTTATGCGTTCTTGAACTACACTGCACGACCAAAAGTTTGTGGACACCTGCCCATCATATTCAGATTCATCAAGTTTCCCCTTTGCTCCAGGACCTCCACTCGTTTGGGAAGGCTTTCAACCCAATTTTAAGAAGTCACAGAATGTGGAATGAGAAGGTCAAGTGTGCCATCAGAACCCAATTGTGTTCAGTGGGACTGAGGTCAGGATTCTGCGCAGGAGCAGGAAGGGTTACATACTGCTGTAATGGTCAGATGTCCAAAAACTTTGGGCTATTTCATGATCCGGATGCCATCGGTGAAACCATGGCAATTGGCGGAAAATAAACTCCCACTTGCAACGAGTGTAAAGTGAGTCAGCCAACGTGAGATGAAAAATCTGACACACACTGTATTTTCATACACGTACAGTACGTACATCAGTGAATAGTCTACAGTGAGACTAGCGCAAGTCTTTGTAAGAAGTCGAACAGGTTTTGGCTTGTGCGGCAATGCTCAAGTTTACCTAAGGTTGAAGCTATTCCGGTTGTTAATCCACTTTACATGGAAACTAATCTTGACAAAAATGACACAAAAGAATAGAGAACTAATCATTTAAAACCTCATCATGAAAGCAGCACAATGGCAAGCACAAAACACCAGTGAACAGGAGGGAGGCCGGGTAAACCCCTCTGGGCTGTGATCTCTGAGACAAACTGAAATACAATTTGTAAAGATTTATAAAGTGTATATGTAAGAGAAAAGAAAAAAGCACAGAATCCTAAATGTAATTCGCAGGCAGTATGTCTCAGTCCTTGAATACTTTCCACTGTAGTTAGAATATTCAGCGCAGCCTCTTTCCATGACACATTTTGAGGTCATACAGTTTACAGCTAAAAGCAGGTTATATCATTTCAGCATGTAAAAGCTAGAGTGCTGGACGTCTGTGTGTGTGTGTGTGTTTTTAGACCTAGACACAACATATTTATTTATCTGCATTAATAAAATACTTTTAAATGATGTAAAATTTGTGTATTTGAACATGCATTTTAGCTGGAATGTTACATAATGAAATCTTAGAGTGCAACACTATTAGCATTCACACATAACAGATACAAATCAGGGAAAAAAATGCCATTTTGCCTCATTTGATAAAAGGTTACATGCAAATTAATGCTCAATTTACTAATGATTATAACATTGGAACATCTTTTCTCTCATCAAAAATGCCAAGATAACTACATGATTTTGTATTTATCTCCCCTATACCAAATAAATAGCTAGTTAGCTAACTGTTATAATACATCACTGGAAAATATGAGCGTAATTTCTGGTTCTCATCTAAAAGCCCTTATTCAAAACACATTACAATTTACCTTAAATAATAGCCCTTAAATACCTTAAATAGTTACACTGTCAATAATAAATACTCAACTAACAAGAATCCATTAGCTTTACTGGTCAGAGAAAACACTACTCATTGGCTATTTTAGTACAGACGCAATATTTATCGATTGTAGACTGGATTTAAGACGCAATATGTGAAATAACATTGTGCACTTTATTGTTTATAATATGCGCACTTGGGACTCTGGATATGATTATAAAATGTCTGTAGCCCAAAGCAGACTATGTGGTAAAATGGGAATTCTGTTATCTCAAATTGCATACCTTTGTACTAGGACTGCACGATTTTTATGCAACTAATTGTAGAGCACTATTTTGTCCGATCTAACTGTAGATGTAACAGCAGCCAGACCATAAACAGACCTTAAAGAGAATAAAAATAAATAAGAAAGACTGCTTTTGTCTCCCTGTCTTCATTTAAACACAAAAAGTCTCCAAAAATTCACAGCACACCGCATGAACTCCAAGTGCACCCTCTGGTGGTGTACATATTAATAGGTATGTAGGCTACGGAGAAATATTATGCAAAATATTTTTGGGTTATTTTTCTAATTGTTATATTGAACCTATTGATTAATTTATTTCTTATTTTTACTTGTTTTTTTCAGGAACGCATCAGAAACATTTTCTAATACTATTAATAAAGAATAAAACATGAAACATTTTTCTAAAATCAACCGAATGGTGATACATCATGCATATACGCATAAATGAAATAGTTAACTCCAAGTGATACTTCTTTTAAACAGCACAATGAGCCTGGAGCTTATGAGACAGCACAAGTCTCCCATTCTGTGCAAGTGTGTAATTGGACTCCATTTTCCTGTTTAGAAATGAAAGTAGGTGCTCTTATCGCCTAAATCAATATCCATTTTCATCTTAGCCTTGTGCTGCATTCCTGCTGAGGTGTGATACCCAAATACAGTGCACAACTTCGCTAAGTCTCCCTACATATACAATCATCTACTGTATATGGAGCATGAATCTTTTCATCAAGCTCAGATGACAATTTATAATAAAGCGAAAAGGTTTTATTCACCTTGAAGTTGCTCGAGTTGACCCATGAAGAAGCCAGGCCGTCCACCATTCTGTCAAGCATGGTCTGATCGTTCTCCAAATCATGTGACTTCTGCCTGTCCAGAATGTAGTCTATGATCTCCTGTCCGACCTGGAGTCGCCGTCCCAAGTCTTTCTGCATGACCAGTCCCACAATATATTCCATACTGGCCTCCATGTTTCCTTAAGGTCGAACCAGTTATTGACCAGGACTAGCATAAAAAAAAAGGCAACGAGAATAATGATGTCCAAAAACAGCACTTTATTGCAAAAAGGTTCTCTTTTTATTTACAGGCCAGAAGCACGTGGGCACCATATGTGAGTTCAGCGCGATTACAGCAAATACTTCAAACACTGGTAATGGAAAGAGTTCGGGATTCATCTGTGATAGAGAACGAACATGACGTCGGTTCCCACATTATCTTGCAGATCGATTTACAGTCCTAAGGAAAAAAATGGAAAAATACAAAATGTTTTAGAGTGTATAAAGCAAAAATATAAATGTATTTCCTTTTAACACAATTCTGACACAAAGGGTTAAAATATGATGAACAAATATTATTAATATACAGTAAAATAAAATAGCGTTAAATGTTATAGACACAAAAGTACAATTAAAGATACAACTAAAATACATACATTATTAATATTGTTGCCCAATGAATCATATAAAAATCAGGACTTTATATAATGTTTATCAATGATTTAATGATTTGATTATTTGTAAAAAGAAATGAGATTAAAAAATAAATATTAGCAAGCATCCTCTTTTTATTATTTTATGTTAGCCTAGATAAGTACATATGAATACAAAATGGTATATTTAATACAGGAGTAACATAGCTCAGTTTAAATCGCAATATGTATAAAAAAAATAATCACAATGTGATTTTTTAAAAACCAAATATGCAGGACATATAATATTGAAAAATAATCAACTTTAGGAATCATACTACCTCATTGTTCCTTTATTTTCCTGCAACAATATGAACAGTTGTGTCTTATTCCTTACTTAAAACTGAAAAATTATTATATCTTTTTAATGTTATTTTATATATAATATACATGTTATACATTTTTAAGTGTCCTAGTTTACCATATCTCCAAAATAAATATTAGTTGTTTACATTGCGCTGTGGTAAAAATATTAACATAAAACATCTGGGAACCTGACAAGTCTGTGCTTGTGATTCAGGATCTGGATACAACTGTGTAAAGGAGAAAGAAAAAGCTCAAGCTTCAATTAGGAATTTGGTCAACACGGGGCTGTAGAATAAACTAATTACAGTTATCTTCTTCATAATACGAGAATGCATGTGCACAGTAAATATATCTAGTTAAACATTTAATACCTAATAACTATTAGCTAAACAAACTGTACTAATAAAATCTCTCAATATTTACACAAGTGAAAGCGGATTATTTGCATTTATGCAATTAATTAATTACCTTTGCTAAATTCATCTTTATTAGAGATGGTCACCAGGCATATCATTTAAAATGCAATTCATAATTGCTTTGTATTGGTGCAAAATCCTAATAAATTCAGCTCATCCATCCATCATATGTTTATGTTATTGGGTTTACTTATAAAACCCATTACAGGCTGTGATCGCTCTGAATGTACTGGTATTAACAGTTACTCAGAAACAATTGCCTCTTTGTAGCAGACAGTGTAATATCAAGAAGTTATACAGTTAGATGCAAAGGACTGCTAGCTAACTTGCTAGCTAGCTGCAGAAATACTACTTTCATTGGTTAGCTCTGTTTCAGCTAACTTGAAAAAAAAAAAGCATTTCTGACAGTTAACAGAGCAAATCGGGTTCTCTTAGAAAAACCGATCACACATACCAAAAACAGCTATACACGCTGTACTCAGACATACCTGCCATGTCAGTCCTCTGCACTGAGCATCACTGAGATTGTTGATTATCAGATATTTCTGCAGCAAGCAGCGCTGATCATCTCCGCCCAGAAGCGCCCGTTTGGAATAAAGACTAAACTGCGCATGCGCCGGTAGTAGCGCTGTTGCACGCGCTATTTTTTTTTTCCAGCAGTATTGGAGCAAATCCCGCCTGCTGTACAACGATTGGCTGAAACGCAACACAACCATTTTGCCGATTGGACATGTCACCCTTCCGTGAATACGAACGAGCCAATCCAAGCGAACAAGGCGGAACCCTTCAGACTATATTGAAGCATGAGACAGCGCCATCTACAGATCAACAGCCAGAAAATCTTTCAGCAAATGTATGTGCACAGTAAATTGAAAGCTGGGCATGGTGCATAAATAAGACCCCAAAGTTAAGCCGGAAAGCAGTCAGAACTATGAATACATTTAAAGAACTTAATTCCTCCTTTCTATCATAATTGTAAGTATACCCCTCTTGTTCTTGTTTGTTATTGTTGTTTTGTTGTTGTCTTGTTGTTATTGTTAAAAAATGAAAAATAAAAATGGTTACTATTAAAAATAAATAAATAATTAAATAAAAAATAAGATCCCAAAGAAAAAATATAGTTGCAAGCAGTTATGATCAGGCCTAAGCACCTGCGCCATTGCCATCCGAGCGCATCACACAACTTGTGTGTTTTTTGATCATGTTAAGACCTCCAAAAAGCCGTGGATGCTGGAATAAAAAGCATTACACTATGATGTCACTCAGGAAGTTATCAGCCAATTTTTCCCATAGTTTTAAGGTATTGCCATGGCTGAACCTGTTAGATATCAAAAATCATATCTGCGATCATATTTGCACGGTTAGATGAGGTATGCAGCAAAATCTCGTGTGATGGCCCCATGCCACGTCCAGGGCCCAGTCTCTCTGGCATCCTAATGGCAGAAAATTTCAACCAGTGTGCTGATTTTCATGGCTTTTTGAGCATGTTAAGGCCCATAATCAGCCCGGATGCTGGGGTAAAAAATCCTTAGAAAAACAATAGGGTGCTTCACAAACTATGACATCATAGGGCTGTTGTCATAGTGCATAAGACCTAAATATGAAAGCTATATAAGTTTGAGTTATTATGTTATAGTTAAAATGTTATATACTGCATACTGTTTATGCAGTATATAACATAATATGGTTGGTTTTAGAGTAATAATTTTGTATTATAAACAACCATGCATCATGCATTCAGTATTTTTTTAAAGGTACAATTCCATGGCATTGTAATTCATTCATTCATCTTCGATAACGATTATTCTACAGGGGCGGAGGGGAAACTTTGGGCACACCCTGGACAGGGTGCCAATCCATCGCAGGGACACACACACACTATAGCCAATTTGGGAATGCCAGTTGCCAATTCTAATCCTAATTATCCTAAGAATCCTAGCCTAATCTGTATGTCTTTGGACTGATAGAGGAAACAGTCTGCAGTACTGAAGACTAATTCATTCTGTTGTTAATGCCATTAGTTAATGCCTTATTTTTTAAGTAAAAGCTATTTAGCAACACATTTTGAACAACATTTATAATTATATAATGGGTATATGTGTCACTTCAGTGCCATTTCAGCTATCATAACCACATGATGTTAAATATATTTTACAAATAGAAATTCTGAAGCCATTAGTAATTTCCACCTTTATCAATTTCATACTTGTGAGTGGAGATTGGTTATTTATACCTCAAATTGTGGTTATAACAACTGTAGTTGTGTAACAGCTCGTAATATCTCTCCTTGGCTCCTACATCCATGAACGCTCTACTTTTTCAGCCAATACTACGCAGTGCTTTCCAGTTGGGATCAACCAAATACTTGTAGCACCAAGTCTCCTGTGATAGGCTCAAGGCCTCTGTGACTCTGTATACAGGATAAAGAGGAATAGACATTTAAGGGAGTAAGTGAGTGTTATATTTCTGGCAGGCAAATTTTGCTTCCATTCCCGATCAGTGACCTCTGTGAGATCCATTCTCTCCAGTCTATCATCCTCTAGGTCTTTTTTGGAAGAAGGGGCACTGATGAGTACACCCTTTTACACGTAGTAAAGCATCAAACCGGTCGTAGATGAAAGTAAATTATAATAAGGCTCAGTTTATTGGAAAAGATGGGAAGCCTATCCTAACCTCAAAGTTGAAGAATAAATTTCTTCAAATTATTATTTAAACTTCATGATGTAAGTTGTCTTCTTTGCTGTTAAACAAAATAACCTAAGACTCCCAAATTAGCCGTAGTGTCTCCAATGAATTTTTTAATTAAATTCATGAAAAAGTTATAAAAGCAAAATAAATTTTAGAAGACATGTCTGCGTGGTGGGACCACTCCGATAAACATAAACACTCTTTTTAGACCAAAACATGGATTTTTTTTTTCTTGATTCTATGCAAAAATAGAAAAAGATTGCTCAGGAGTAATAATCAAATTGGATTTCTGACTTTGTAAGAGCATTCTCATGGCTGATACTCATGAAAAACCTATTTTTAATGAAAATACAGAACAGAATTTTAATAACAAAAAAATAAGAAAAGATACCAAAAATTTTCCTCCTTCCTTTTTTCATTTCTTTCCTTCCTTCCTTCTTCGGTTTAAACCTGGATTAAATGTTGATGTGGGTGTGCATTAACTTGCTGGATTTTGTCAGTGGAAGAACTCAGCCACTCAAGTTGCACAAGGCAGTGTAGTCTTTGTGTCAGTCCCAATCCCAAATCAATGAGGGTTGCATCAAGAAGGGCATCCGGCGTGAAATGTGCTGAATTAATGTGCAGATCATGAATAAGATTTCCATACCGTAACAGTCAAGGCCGGGTTAACAACAACCGCCTCAGGTATTGTTGGTCAGCAGGATGCCTGTGAAAATTGGGCTACTAAAATCATAAAGGAAAAGTGTTAGATGTTATGATGGAGCTGAGAAAGGTAGATATACTGAAATGTACAAGAGACCAAGGTGAAGGATACGTTAAATCAATAGCATTTAAACGCCACATTTCCATTTCTAGTGGTCATCTCTAGTGGTCAGTGCAGGAATTACATCGATTAAAAAAAAAATTTTTTTTACACCGATTTTAGTTAACTCCTCACTTCAGCGGTGTTGACGTAGCATTTTAAATCTCTCAAAATCTGATATTTATTATCTTATTAATACACAGTATATATGCTGTCATACATTATATGCAGGGGGTTTCTTTCTTTTTTTTATTTAACTTACCACATATTAGGGGTGCTCCGATTGATCAGTCGCTTTGGGAAGTTTGATCGGCGGTCTCTATAATGGCCGATATAGAAAAGCCGTTCAGATGACGCAAAACTTGCGGGATAATTTTTTTGCACGCTGCTAAAATGGCTTCACCAGTCTGACAATTCTACGAGTTGTGTGGAAAAGACAATACATTAGCAATCTGTAACCTGTGTAACAAGCCAATTCCACCAAGCTGGACGCACCCAAAGCTTTTGAACACCATGAACCTCATCAGACATTTGAAGGTTAGTCACGTAAACGAACATGAGCAGTTTTCAAAGTTGGCTCGCGCTAAGAGAACGGGAGAGCTCAGCAACTCGCGCGACGCCACTCGTTCATCGGTTCATCATTATTCTCCGCGAGTTTTGGCGCAGTGATTATGTTTTCATCTTTCCACGCGAAAAACTTAATTCAGCTAAACATTAAATTACAGGAAATCTACAGGAAAGTTGTATGTCAAGCTCTAAGCTGTTCCCAGTTACTAACAAAGCACATGCTGCTATGTTTTAAGTTGGCATGTTGCACATGATATTCCTCTTCTTGTAATTTCAATACTTAATTTACATTGTTGTTGGATATAGGTTAATAAATACTGCTACATGATAAGGCTTCAAGTAGACTCTGTAATCGGTATCGGCTTCTAGAAATCGGAGCACCCCTTAATTCCACATACAGAGCAGTATTTTTAACCAACAACAATATGACTTATATATATATATATATATATTTTTTTTTTTTTTTTGACAAATGAGGCTAAGATCATTGGAGGTGGGTTCAAACTGCTTAACTATGGTGTAGAGAGAAATGGTGTGGGTCAAATAGTGAGGGAGAGTATGCCGAGAGTGTTGTGGAAGTGAGGAGAGTGTCTGATTCAGTGATGAGTGTGAAACGGGAAGTTGAAGGTATAATCATAAACGCCATCACTGCATACGCTCCACAGATAGGATGCGATGTGAAGGAGAAAGAAGATTTCTGGAGTGAGCTAGACAAAGTGGTAGTGAGTGTCCCCAAAGAAGAAAAATTGTGATTGGAGTTGACCTTAATGGGCATGTTGGAGAAGGGAACAGAGGTGATGAGAAGGTGGTTGGAATGAGGAAGTACAGGAAAGCATAAAGTAAAAGAAGCTGTCAAAAAGAATTGAGATAGCAAGAGAGATGGGGAGAGTAGACAGGGGAATAAGGAGATGCAATTTAAGGTGAAGAGGGCAAAGGCTACGGAACGGGCATATAGTCAGTTGTATAAGAAGAAAATCTCAAAGGAAGTAGAAAAGAATTTATATTCACTGGCCAGACAGAGAGACCAAGCGAGGAAGGATGTATTGCAGGTTAGGGTGGTAAAAGATGAAGTATTTTTATTAGAAAATGTGAGAGAGAAGACTCTATGAGGTAGAGGTAGTGAAGCAGGTAGCAAAGGGAATTGGTAAGGATCAAGTGAGGACAGCTATGAAGAGAATGAATAGTGGAAATTCCAGTGGAGGCATGGAAGTGTTTAGGAGAGATGGCAGTGGAGTTGCTTACTAGATTATTTAACAAAATCTTACAAAGTGAAAGGATGCCTGATGAGTGGAGAAGAAGTGTTTTAGTTCCCTAAAACACTTGCCCAGAGATGAACTGTGGTATTGGAAGTGAGGAATGAGGAAGTCAGAAGTGGCAGAGAAATATGTGAAGGTGATGCAGGATGTAGATACAACCAAGTGGTTTAAGGTGGAGGTGGGACTGCACCAGGGATCGTCTCTAAGCCCCTTCTCATTTGCATTGGTTATGGATGAGGATAGACAATAGTCTCCATTGACTATGATTTTTGTAGATGACATTGTGATTGGCAGCAAACGTAGTGAGCAGGTTGAGATGACTCTAGAGAAGTGGCGTCATCGCAACACAGCCGCCAAAAGGGAAAAGGCCTCTGCCTTGACTTAAAAGCCTTTCCCAGTCAGGAATGCTGCCAAAACGTTGAACTGTCATGCTTGACTCTCGCCTGAGGCTGTGCCAAAAAAGGGCTGAACAGGGCTGGCTTTTCATGAATGTGCTGTCAAGGATTCTGGGAGCACCTCTGTCTCTGATAGCTCTTTTTTGACATTCTGCTGCCGCTTTCTTGCCAGTCTACCTGCCAGCTGGGCCCTGCCTCCAGACCTGCCTGTGCATATCCTTACTCCTTTCCTCACCATCAAAACCCCTTAATTTCCCAATTTTTTCTATAAAATTGCCCTTTTTCCGTAACACCTCACCTGTCTGTGACCACAACATGTCTGTGTGTCTTTGGTGTACCCCAAGCGAAAGTTCTTAGAAGGAACAGTGTAGGTAGGACGGTTTGTGACAAAGTTAGAGAGGATGGTTTGGACATGTGCAAAGGGGGGATGAAAAGTATATTGGAAGGAGAACATTAGAGATGAAGCTGCCAGGCAGGAGCAGAGGAGGAAAGCCCAAGATGAGGGTTATGGATGTGGTGATGCATGGATGTCATGCAGTAGGTTTGGGTGCCAAAGGAAGACGTGGTAGACAGAGTTACAGTAGATTGAGACAAATAGTCCGCTATGGTGCCTCATAACGGGAGCAGCCAAAAAAAGATGATTTTGTCAGTGAAAGGTCCTTACAAGGTGTGTGATGGTTCAAGTCTGTGTGTGTGTGTGTGTGTGTGTGTGTGTGTGTGTGTGTGTGTGTGTGTGTGTGTGTGTGTTTTCTGCCTATTAAAGTCAGCTATTGTAAGGAATTATTTGGTGAAGTATTGTTTAGTTCTGTTAACACTAGTTCAGTATGACTAATAAAATTTCTGCATATAATTTTTTATTGATATATATATATAAAACAAATTATCAAAGGTGCATGCAAATGTGTGTGTGTGTGTGTGTGTGTGTGTGTGTGTGTGTGTGTGTGTGT
>JAAGKR010004520.1:26986-60273 GCA_011419295.1 Clarias macrocephalus | reverse complement strand
GCTAAGTGAAGAAAAACGAGTGGCATCATTACTTTAAGAAATGAAGGTCAGTCAGTCCAAAAAAATTGGGAAAACTTTGAAAGTGTCCCCAAGTGCAGTCACAAAAAGCATCAAGCGCTACAAAGAAACTGGCTCACATGCGGACCGGCCCAGGAAAGGAAGCCCGAGAGTCGCCTCTGCTGCGGAGGATAAGTTCATCCGAGTCACCAGCCTCAGAAATCGCAGGTTAACAGCAGCTCAGATCAGAGAGCAGGTCAATGCCACACAGAGTTCTAGCAGCAGACACGTCTCTAGAACAACTGTTAAGGGGAGACTGTGTGAATCAGGCCTTCATGGTAGAAGATCTGCTAGGAAACCACTGCTAAGGACAGGCGACAAGCAGAAGAGACGCGTTTGGGCTAAAGAACACAAGAAAGAACACAATAAAGAAAACTCGCTGAATGAGAAGGGGTGTCCAAACTTTTGGTCTGTACTGTATATATACTTTTTATTCATCAATAAAAGTGTTAAAGCAGCAGTATAACATAAAATGAATGTTTTTCCCAACAGTAATATACTGATAACAATATTTCCATCCATCCATCTTGGAACCTCTGTAGTCTAACGAGCGACAATGGAGGCCGGATGTGACCATTGTTTTTATTCTTAGTTTTACGACCGTGGTAGGACCTCCGGGCAACGTTCACACCCTCATTCACATACCATGAGCAATTTGGGGACGGCAGACAGCATGTTTAATTTGCATTTCTTTGGATTGTGGGAGGAAACCGGATTACCTGGAGAAAACCCACCAAGCACGGGGAGAACATGCAAACGCCAATGAAACAGACCCAGAGGCAGGAATCGAACCGGGACCCTGGAGGTGCACAGGCAACAGTGCTAACCACTGTGCTAAGTCAACAATGTTTATTCCTGTAAAAATATAGTTTTGTGATCCATTTTGAAAAAAATACAGTACAATGTCTCAAGAAGCATTACAGTATGCATGATGTAGATATTTTTATTTCAAGTATCGGGCAACCTGTCTGCTAGTAAATTAATGACAGTTACAATTACATCAACAATTACAAGGTCATTTTAATAATAAATAAATAAACACTAAACACCATGAACAACATAACAGATTGGGTATTTTAATTTTAAACACATATAATGGAAAGTGTTTGGTCAGGGCTATAACAGGTGCATAGGAAATTAATTTTATCATCTGAGTAAACATTTCCAGGCAACTCATTTTTTTAAAGCAGGGGTTCATGCACGAGCTGTATGCAGATGAATCCTGTGTGTAAAACATCAATGGAAAAACACATATCCAGACCACACATGATAACTCCCAGGAGACTTCAATTCATGTGACTTTTAAATGTATTTTACAGTAATGAATCTTTTCGCTCATTATGAATAAGATTTTGGTAACCTATGAGGTGTTAGAATGACTGAAAGTTGTGGAGGTTGGTGTGTTTTTGTGTCCTCATGCTGACCTCATCTATCAGGGGAAAACCCATACTGCTTCTAATCATTTTATGTTTAACACACACACACACGAACACACACACACTAAAACATTCGAAACAATCATTTCGTGAAAGTGTCAAGCTTGTTATATTGCAATAAACATGTCTTGTGTGGAAAAAAACAGCATTTCAACATCAGCCAGCTATGTTGAGGAACCTGTCTCTATAATCACATGCTTCAGGATCAAGGCGTGCTCAAGCAAGTCCATTTACACCATTTTCATACTTTACAATAAAAGCCAAATTCTGTACATGAGATTTAGAGACTTAAAAATATATATATATATATGTCATTTGTAATATGGCCCATAAATTCTCAAATTATGTATTATTTGTATTATGTCTCTTAAATTTGATTGGCCAGATAAAAATCATAGATTCAAATTAAGATGCTTGTTTTAATAGATAATTGCCTTACATTAATGAAAGGAGCCTCCAGTGCCAGTGTAGTAAAAACAGAAGGTGTAGTAGATGTGCTGGCTCCTCTAAACCTCCCTTTCGTCATCTCTTGTGTGCGGTTACTGATCTACATTGCCCTGACCAGTTTAAATGAAAGAATGGAACAATGATGAATAGTATTTATAAAGACATTTACAAAATATGCAATATCAGTAACTTGCAAGTCAAGTGTGGCAGGAAAAGCAAAAGAGAGAAATAGAGAGAGAGAGAGAGAGAGAGAGAGAGAGAGAGAGAGCATATTGCATAGTGCCTGTGCTTGCTTTCCAACGCATACATTACAATCCTGGCTCAGGACTAGTCACATGATCATCTGCATATCTGAGACCAGGAAGTGACCGGCAGTACTGGTCTTGTGACCTGTGTCACCTTACCAGATCATATTTCCAAGATGCCTTTTAGCTTCCCAGGTTAAAATGCCACTTTAAACCTTAATTATATTTGCACCAACCACGCTTTTGTATATGTGACTGGTTTACATGTAGAATTATTGAAAAAGTAGAGAAAAAAAGTGAGCAAAAATGACATCCAATATTATTATGTGGTGAGTTACATACACATCTATAATTGTTTTTTTTTTATTTATAGATTTTTCTTCTGTATATGACTACCAGTCAAAAGTTTGAGCACACTTTCTAACTGCATAGTTTTTCCTAAGTTTTATTTCTTTCTATATGGTAAAACAATGTTGAAGGCATCCAAAATGCATCTTTTTTGAACAGTTGATATTGAGATGTATCAGCTACTTCTGCTCTGTAAAGCTTCATAACGGTACTAATCTGAGGTGCTGTTTGAGGTTAATTGGTGATTTCTGAGGCTGGTGACTCTAAATGAACGTCTCCTCTGCAGCAGAGCGACGTTTTGGTCTCGCTTTCCTGGGAAGGTCTTCATGAGAGACAGTTTCATCATGGAGCTTGATGGGTTTTGCAAACACACTTGACACAATACTGTTCTTACAAGAACTGTTTCAGAACAGTTGACCTTCATGTATTAAAATAACAACTGTTGTTGTTGTATGTTATTTCATAGTTTTGAAAAAATTCAGTATTGTTCTAGAATGTAGAAAATAAATCCAAAATTGTGTCCAAACCTTTGACTGGTACTATGTATAGTACCAACCACTGCATCTACAGTACAGTCCTCAACATTGGCCGTTTCTTTGTGCTTCATCCAAAAATTGGTATAATTATTTAATCAGAAACCTGACTATATGCATGGTTGCAAGGGTAAGAATTGATGCTGGTTTAACGGCAGAAAAAACAAATATTGATTTGATTTAGTTTTTTTTTTTACAACTATATTACATACATTTTGTATAAATCATGCATATTCATGTGCTGTCGTACAATATGCTTTACTGAATGGGTCTAGCTTATTTTACTGTTATGTAATGAAGCAGGGTCAGTGGTGGTGGAGGTGGTGGTGGTGGTGGTGGTGGTTTAGTGTTAGTGGTTTAGGAAATGCACTTATTGTGGTGATCCTACGTTAGCTGCAAGAAAGCTTAGAGCACTTGTACACACAAAACCCAATTCCCCCGCAAAATTCCAACAGTCTGACTAGAAGCAGTTTTGTGTGTCTGTGTAAGTGTGTTTTCACTATGAAAGTAGATAAGGCTGTTCTTATATGACTGCCCTAAAATTCTTGTGAAGTGTTTCATTTTCTTTCCAGAGAATATGTCCTGTGTGGGCAAAGGTCAGCACAAAACAGATCTTCAGAGCGACTGTGTGTCTGAGAGATGGCTAAAAGTGCTAAATGTAGCTTTGTGTAGTTTATACGTAGAAATGCGTGCACTGCCTGGTCAAAAAATCGATCTGGGTTAAGAACCCTTCAACATATTAACAAAACCTGGAAGGATAGTGCTGAACCATCAATGGAGATCACCTAAACACTTAGTGAAGTTTTATGATAAAAACAAATCAAGAATAAAAATATGTTTAATAGTGAAAGTAAGAGCATTTTCACATGCATCCATCATGCATAGTGGCCAATATACAAGCTTCTGGAGGCAGCTTCGTTTGGTCAGGTCTAGGCTCAGCAGCGTTACGTGACAATAAAGTGAAATCAGCTGATGACCTGAATGTTCAGGGTATCACATCATGTACATCACATATAGATGACTTACTGCATGGTTGCCTTGCAATTTCAGGGTTAGTGGTTTGACTCTCATCTCCGGTTTGTTTGCGTGTAGTTTGCATGTTCTCCCTCACAGTCTAAAGACGTTCAGTGTGGGCTGATTGAAATTTTTTCCTATAGTTTGCCTGCAGTGTATGATCAGGTGTGTGCTTGTGCCCTATGACGGGTCGGTACTTCATCCATGGTGTAAATCGCCTTGTGTCCTGAGTTCCCTGGGCTAGACTCCAGGTCCACCTGAGACTGCAGTAAGGAGTATGGAAAATAAATAAATGAACGTATACAAATAAATAACTTATTTGCCTTATTTCACATAACTGATTTCCCCCCCTCATAAATACATTTTAAGTATTTTGTTGAAATGTGCAGGGCCAGGGTTTGCTTTGACTCAAGGACTGGGGTAGAGAGTAGATCTGACCTTAGGGCATTAACTCTTTCTTTTAAGCAAAGGCTTTGGTCCCCAGAATCACTTCCTGACTTCTGATGAGGTTTTGGAAAATCTGTAATATTTTACAGACAAAAGAATCTCTAACATTTTCTCAGCCCTCGTCATATAAAGACACATGCAATATTTATTCGTTGCAAAGTCTTTCCAAACTCAGGGTTAAAAACACTCACCTGGTGTGTGATTTAACTTTGCATGTTTGATTTTGTATTCTCTCTCTCTCTCTCTCTCTCTCTCTCTCTCTCTCTCTCTCTCTCTGTGTCTTTGAAACTAGTAGGACAGAGACCCCTGCTGTAATACTCCAGTCATGCAGTACTGTAATTCATCCCCCCCTAGTGGCTAAATGTGAAACTCAAATTGTCAGCATTTAAATAATTATTATTTTCCACAATGTGAAAGGTGTACATGCAGTCACAAGTGCATGGATGTCAGTTGTGCACATGTGATGAAGGACAAATAAGTGTCTCTGTAACCTTTTAGACGAAAAGAGCTTCAGTGCTCCTTGGCATTCAATGCTTTATGATGCCTCTATGATGTCTGTCTCTTCAACTGTACTGATGCAATAAATTGTTGAAAATCTAAACAAATTTAATGCACAAATATTGTCGGATGTAAGCAACAATAAACGAGGAAGAGGCTGAGATCAGTCCGAATTCTTCCTATAAAGCAGTTGGCCGTGGAAGCTGGTCAGAAATCCTTAGGGGAGGGGTAGGATTGGTCAGAACTACTGTATAAGGGGAGTCGGATCAGCTAGTCAATATTTATTGAAATACTGTTATGAAAAAAAAGTTATGTTGGTCAAAATATAATGGAGACGTTAGAGAAGGGCTGAAACGGGCTGGGTTCAGTCAGAGTACCTTCAGAAAGGGTGAGGAGACCAAGAGTCAGAAATATACATAGTGGTTTTGTAGGTGGGTTTGTGGTTGAAGGTCAGTGTTAGACTAATATAAAGTGCAACCTTTTTAGCTTTGGGCATGTATTGATGCTGGTTAACACTTAAAAAGGACAGTTTGACGTTACGCTATGAAATAGATAGATGGATAGATAGATAGATAGAGAGATAGAGAGATAGAGAGTACTTTATTAATCCCAAAGGGAAATTGTATCATTACAGCAGCCAGTTCACATAATATACAGCAAGTAAGCAGCAAACAAAAATTGCAATGAGGGAGGAGTTGGAGGGATGGGGAGAAATAAGAATAATAAAAAAATTAAAAGTTAAATTAATGATCACTGTTAACAATTTAAGGTGCATTAAGCAGAAAAATGCTATAAAATAATATATGAATATGAAAATACTGCTTCTATGTACACATGCATGATCATTGTATGTACAGATGGGAATTAAACTGCACAAAAGGTTCACCAGCAAGTAGTAATGGAAAGAATGAACCAGCAAGTATATAACCATCAAATATTAATAAATAATAAAATATAAATAAATAAATAAAAAGGAATAAAGACAGAATGTATACAGTATGAGCCTATTTATTGTGCTGTCAGAGAAGGCGGTTCCTCTCTTGACACAGAGCAGAGTTACTGTAAAGTCTAAGTTTTGCAGTTGGCAAAAAATGGCTTCCTGTAGTGTTCTTAACAACATCTATGATGTCTAAATTATTACAAGTTGCACACCTCTGGGACTTTGCACAATGTTCTGCTCTCTTTTTTTTTTCAGACAAATGAGGACTAACTATACTTACCTGTAACTTATTCTGTAAAACTCAACAACACTTAACATCTCATATACTCCTCTTTTGAACTCTGATATGTCACCCATAATGTCGTGTGCACTGCAATATTTTAAGCAAAACTCTGCTATTACTCTGCTAATTAAACCTTCACACTCTGCTCTTATTGGTGGAAGGCTGGTCAAATTTATTCCTGAAACCTCCAACACAAAATTGGCCAGTGTTTCAGTTTCCTTGTCCAACCCCTGGCGGCACGGTGCTGTCCGGGTTCGATCCCCGGCCAGGCTTGATTCCCGTCTCTGTGTGCATGGAGTTTGCATGTTCTTCCCGTGCTTGGTGGGTTTCCTCCCACAGTCCAAAGACATGTAGGTTAGGCTAATTGGCGTTGCCAAATTGCCCGTAGTGTCTGAATGAGTGAGTGCATGTGTGTGTCTGTGCCCTGTGATGGATTGTCACCCTGTCCAGGGTCTACCCTGCCATGTGACCTAAGTCTCCTGGGATAGGCTCCAGGCCCCCCGTGACCCTGAATACAGGATTAAGCCGTATAGATGATGAGTGAGTGAGTGAGTGAGTGAGTGAGTGTCCAACCCCTGGTTTCAATTCTATTTTATTAGCAACCTTGTACATATTGTACATTTTAAGCTATATTTCTATATTTCTATATATATCTTTTTCTTATTTCATGTTTGCATACTCAATGATCTTTAACATTTTAGCTCAAATGTGGTTGTATATGACAAATAACATTTGAATTTAAATTCGAATCTCTGCTATTATTCTGTGACACGGTTTTATTTTACACTGGTCTATTTGTGTAGTTTCTTCTCAAATGTGTGAAAATATCTATGTGCTGGTGAACATCTAAACACTCTTAGGTGTGACATGTAGGTGCAAGTTTCTATTGTCTAAGACCACTGCAGGAAACAAGGGCTTTCACACTTTAAACTTTTAGTTGCAGTTGCATTCTCAAGGCCTATGTAGGGTGCAATCACAAGGTGTTGATTAATTTTCTATAACATTACTAGTCAAATCTCAGTTTTTCTGAGAGTGCTTGATTTTGTGGAACAGATGTCAATTGACAAGCTGTCGATTTTTGTGTCATTCACTTACACTTTAACACCTGGACTCTCTGACCAGAACATATGTAAAGATGGTCCTTCTAGATTATAGTTCTGCCTCCAATAATATCTGCCTGGAAAAGCTATTTCTCCCATCCTCGCTAGACCTCAGGTCCTCACCAGTCCCCAAATTCTGTACACCAATGACTGCACCACCACTCAGGACAACGCTGTAATCATTAAATATGCAGGTGATGCAAACATCCTGGCCCTCATCAAGAATGGGGACGAGTCCCATGAATTTGAACCTGGCTTTAATATCCTTAATATTCTTAATATGTCCTGTTGTTTATTTGATCTATGATCTGTGAACTGGCTGCTATATCATTAAAAATTTCCCTTAGGGATTAATAAAGTGCTCTATTTGTCCGTCTAAACACCGTCACACTACAGAGCACTTTTCTATAACAGCTTCTTTCCAGCCACGGTCAGACTGTTGACGAAAGAAACAAGGAAAGAAAACCTTGTATGTTTTTTTTTTTTATTATCTGCTATTAGTAGTTAGTGTACATGTGTATATGGCTTTATATGCGGTATAAGACTTAAGAGCTACTATCCTTCACCTATTTATTATCAAAGAACAAAGTGCAATATAAAAACTGTGACATCAAATGTGCAGTTAAACTTACAAGACAAAGTGCAATTTAAAAAAATTAAGAAGTGCTATATCTGTACTTTCTTTATTACTGACTCAGAAAGCTTCTGCACACACACACACACACACACACACACACACACACACACACACACACACACACACACACACACACACACACTCATTGTGTTGGTGTACAAATGGCAAATAATCTTGAATCTTAAATCAAGCTAAGAGGAATCAATTACTTGAGCTTTTATTGGAAAATATATATAGTTATAATATATAACTTATGAATTAATGATTAATGTAACATCCTTTTATCTTTAGTGTATAGGATATGAAACGATCCACAATAGAGTGTCCTCCTGAAGATATACTACCTATGTTAGGCATGCATTCTTACTTGTTTCATTTTTTTAAACTTTGCATGCTTATCCAAACTTCTATGCAGATGCGAACTGTGTAAGAGTGCATCTTAGAACAGTTTTTTTTCTTTCTTTTTTCTTTCTTTCTTTCTTTCTTTTTTTTTTTTTTTACAGTTCCTGCCCTTTTTGTGTATGTGCAAAATGTGTCTGTTTGAGGTTCAAGCTAAGACTCTGGGTATTTGGTTCATAAATAATAATAATAAAAAAAGTTTATTCTGTATTTTAGACGTTATTAAAAGTTGACAAAAAATCAGTAAAGGTTTCTACGTGTACTGTACGTGCAATAATGCAAAAAAGGGTCTCGGGATTTTCACATGGACAGACGTCAGGTGGTGAGGATGGGAGTCAAGGTCTCTGCTGAGCTTACAATCAGCACAGGAACACAACAAGGCTGCTGCCTCAGCACCAAACTCTACACCCTGTACACACACGACTGCATCACCATCCTGGACGACACTGTCATCATTAAATGCCCAGATGATACAACCGTATTGGGCCTCTTCGACGACGGGGACGAATCCGGTTACAGGGAACTCCTCAAAAACATTCCTGTTTTTTGAGAAGAAAACAACTTAATTCTCAACATAGACAAGACAAAAGAAATAATCACAGACTTAAGAAACAAACCCCACCTGCCGCCTGTCATCATCAAAGGAAAGGGAGAGGAGAGGGTTGAGCGTCAAAGGTTTCTGGGCCTTCAGGTGGCAAACAAACTGAGCTGGACCAAAAACACAGTCGCTACAGGGTCGCTAAGGGCAAAGAGCAACAGCTGTACTTCAACAGGCTGCTAAAGAAGGCTGGACTCAGGACCTACCGAGGACCTACTGTATAGAGAGCATCCTCACAGAGTGGTTTGGAAACACCCCCCCGGCAGAACGAAAGGCTCTCCAAAGAGTCATAAAGGTATGTGTAGTGTACAGCTTCTCAAAAAAACAAACAAACAAAAAAAAAAAAACCCATGCACACGTGGCGAGAATCGAACTGGCCAGGAATTGAACCCGGACCCCAGAGGTGCAAGGCGACAGTGCTAACCACTAAGCCACCATTCATTCTAGTGCACAGCTCATTATTCAGTTTTTCATAATAGAGAATGTATTAATAATTAAGAATGTAATAGAGTAACTAAAATGAGCCTAATGGTAAATTCAGATGGTTATGAACATATCTAAATGTTTCATGCTGATTTTATTTAAGTTCGTAAAACTTACTCTTCACAAGCACCCGTTGATAACGCGATGTGATTTCATTCATTAAAGTACTATTGAAACTACTCACAATAGAGTGGCCTCTCTGAGATCTACTACCTATATGAGGCATGTGACTTGTCAGTTGTTTCATTCTTCACAACTGTGCATGCACATTCAAGCGTCTGAGCAGGTGAAAACTGTGCGAAACTGTGTAAGAGTGCAAGAGTTCCTGCCCTTTCTGTGTACGTATGTGCAAAACGTGCCTGTTTGGGGTTCAAAGCAGGGGTATTTGGTTCATATATAAAAATGTTTATTCTGTATTTTAGACATTGTAAAATGTTTACACAGAGACGTCAATGAATGTTCTTATACATACATGCAATAATGCACTTTATGTAGAATATAGTAGTTAAAAAAGTCCTTGTTTATATAAAAACGTGAAAGAGCTGAAAAATTTCTAATATAGTAGTTAAGAAAAAAATGTTAAGTAAGCACATAATGGAAAGAAAGAAGTAATGTACAGAATAACCACAGCTGTTAATATAGAAGCAATGAAGCAAATATATATATAAAATATAAAAAATAAAAAAAAACAGGAAAAGTCACTGGCTCATGGAGAAAACGATGTGGTGTCAGTTTCGAGCCCGGCAGAGGATTTCCTCTTACCGGAGTATATGACATGTCTGGGAGTCGAGAAGCCCAGAACCTTGAACAGTTTAAGCAGATCATTGCGAAACTTCACTCCAATGAAAGCGTACAGAAAGGGGTTCACGCAGCAGCGCAGGAAGGCGATGCCTTGGCATACATCCATGGCATAGAGGAGCCTGTTATCGTAGTTACACTCCGTGGTTTTGTCCATGCTCAGCCCCATCACCACGTTATACGGCAGCTGGCTGACGATGAACACGGCCACGACGGCGAAGATCACCTTTAGGGCTTTATTTCTCTCAAAGTTCCTGGCTTGAATGAGGGTTTTAATGATACAGCTGTAACAGAAGACCATCACAAGCGCCGGCAGGACAAAGCCCAGCGCCATCTGAGTGACCACCATGGAGAAACGGACTTCCTGATTCCCGTTGATGTACGCCACGCAGGTGTTGTTGGAGTTGACATCGGAGTAAATGATCTCAGGCAAGGAGAATAACACAGCCACCACCCAAGTGATCAGAGAACATATGCGTCCGTAGTGAATGGCGTTGGAACGACAGCGGTGGGCGGAGACAGCTTTGGTGATGGAGAAGTACCTATCCACGCTGATGCAGGCCAACAAGAACATGCCACTGATAAAGGTGATCTTGTAGACGGCATACATCATCTTGCACAGAGGCCTTCCAAGTAGCCAGTCGGTAATGATGCTGGTGGCCCAGAAGGGCAGCGATACCGCGAAGAGCAGGTCAGCTACAGCTAGGTTCAGAAGGAAGATGTCTGTCATTGTCTTAATCCGCTTGAAATAGACATAAGTCAGGATGACCAGGAAGTTTCCTAGGAGAGCCAAGAAGCAGATGATGCTGTAGATTGTTGGTAGGAACCATGATCTGAAGTTTCGATTGGATTCTTTCGTGCACACCATCTCAAATTTGCCATAATCAAATGCGATTTCATCGTCAGTTGTTTCAGTCGTGGATTCAGTAGTCACATTGGACCAACTTGTCTAAAAATATGGGGGAAATCACAAATTTACTCAAGTGCTTCAATGCTTTTCATAATAAAGATACATCAACGTTATGCTGTTGTTGCAGAATATCCCTGTATATTTTAACAAGGCAATCAGCCAAAGGTAAAAGTAGTGCATGTGCAGCCATGCACAACCTCATGCTGCTAAGTATGTTGTTACCTGAAAGTGGCAAGACCACATGAGCAGGACGGGACCTACGACTGCAGATGTAAGAGAACACAAATTAGAAAATGGTTCTGTTTCTAAAATGCTTTTCTAATCAAAATTCTATGTAGTAACTCTTTTCCTGTAAACCTGAGCATTTTAGTTGAAATATTTGTACAATTTCATTAATATACTGTATATATATATATATATATATATATATATGAATTGAATAATTATAAACTAATAGCAGACAAACACTACAGCGATATATTCTTTTTTAGAACATTTAACTATTTGTTTTTTTAAAGGTTTGTACTCACCCGTGAATGAGACCATTGTTGTTGAATGAGCGCGTGTCTGGCGTCTGCCGCACTTCTGCTTAGAATGCAGTGATCAGCAACGTTTTTTTTTTTTCTCTCCCCCTCTGCTCATTGTGGAACCACATCTCCTGTCTTTGAAGCCACGATCAGAGGAAAGGGTTTTTATCTCACCTCATACTGTTTCGAGAAAAACAAGCAATGAAAATAAGACTTTATCTGTACAGAGTTTATGTTTGCTATCTAATGTAACTGATTATGAATTCGTTCCTCTACTACGGTATTCGTGGGGAGGGGGGGGGGGGGAGGGTCAAGCAAGCAAAAAAGTGAGGGTGCCAAAACTTCAGTGGCGTACTACAAAAATTCATTTTTTGTTTACTGTGGCAAAAATGTTATCCCATTTATTAAGAAAAAAAAACTTTGAAGATGGCAGAATTAATGTTGATTGTAATAGCAGAAAAAGTATAATGGTGATGTTTTGATGAAGTACAGTGACATTTTTGGTTGTAATTGTGTAATTACTTATTTGTAAAAATAAAAGCAGAAATTTTGCAATCATAGTCTCAAAATGATAAAAGGAAGATAATTTTTATTTTCCTAAAAATGAAAAAAAATATGGGTGAACGGAAGTATGATCAAGATGAGGACCTGAGAACTAATTTGCACACTTGACAATGAAAGAACGACACAACAGATTATGCACACAATGACATTAAGCAACGGCAGGAAAGGATGAACATAGAACAGGAGAACAGCGCTATGACTCAAGCACACAGCTGACTTTTCTCTTCTAGTTTTATGTGTTAATCCTTCATTTAATGGTCTATGTATAACCTGTCATTTTTTATTTTACTGCAAAATAAAACCCTAAACCCTAAATTCTGGTCTTTTTGTACTATAAAAATACACTTAGCTGTTGTAATTGCATATCAGGCAGTAAATAAGTAAGCATAGAAACCCACCAGTATAACCCTGTCAGTATAACGTTGTGACTATGGTCATACTGGTTACAACATTCTGAACTTTCACACACTGCGCTGAGTGAAACCTCCCGAAGACAATGTGAAGAAGAAACCTTTAGAGCCGTAAACTAGTAAAACGAACAGATTCGTTGAACCAACTGCACTGGAGCAGATGTGTGATGGAAACTCGCTCTAGGACTGGTGTTGAGGAACCCTGCTTTAGAGGAATGACACACAGTTCTTCTTTGTGTGTTGCAGGCTGTGAATAAGACTCCTGGAATGAGTTACAGCACAAGCGAGTACAAATCTATGGTATCTAGGAAAGATTATATAAGCCATTGATATAAATGATGAGATTTTGGCCTAAACTGTTGGTTTTTCTGAATTGTTGGTTCAGTCTTAAAGGTGACCATATTCTGTCTTATCCAACAGAAGAAGTACAGAAGCTTCAAGCAAAAAAAAAAATAAATAAATAAATAAATAAATAAATAAATAAATAAATAAAAATCAGGAATGATCTCTGGACAAGACAAGCCATGGTGTACCAGCATCAGGCACTGGCATCATCATAGGAATGGTTTTCTACTAAATCACAAAACTGAATAACACGGGGTTAACCTGGTGCAGCTGCAAAGCTGTCTAATGTAACAGTTCCCACAGCGATATAAAGTAGGGCAGAGAAAATAAATTTTGGCCGCATGGGGAAAACAACACTACTTAAGGTTTTTTTTTTTTATTTTATTTTTAGCCTCCCCCCCGTCTGAGACATGTGTGCACACACACAGGTACACACTTGGTTTCGTGTACGCAGCTGTGGTTCATGTGTAGGCCGTGTTTTCAGCATGATGTGATCCATATTTAAATCAAGCGAATACCTAAGAATTAGAAGTCACTATCTAAAGGGAAAAGAAACAGCCCTCTGTGAATCACTGAGTAACCTGTGAAATCAACATGATCTTCGGTGATGTCAAAGACTTGTTTGGTGTAGATTCTTTTAGGGTAAAAATATCTTTCATTTGCACGTTTTATATATATATATATATATATATAACAGTTCCCTAGATTACTTACAGTGCCGTGTTGATATGGTTACCGCTTTATCTATGCCTAAAGAGAGCAATACAGTGGAACTTTAGTCTTTAAAGGCTTAGGATTGGCTCTGTCCTGTTCTCTAAATTTTTTATTTTTATTTTTTTAAAGGAAACACTGGGAAAAATGAAAATGAGAATGTAAGCAAAAATGAGCACATGGTAAAAGAAAAAAGATACCAAGAAGTTTGGCCTTGGGCATAAACAACTGATCTGCGTTCCATGTCGTCACAATCTTCTTTCCACGTGTTAATAAGCTGGTAGTTTTCTCACCTCCAGAAGGGCTCTGTAGGAAAAAATTAGACTGAAAGGTGAAAAAAAACGAGATTATAAAACCACAAATCACAAGTTTCGGGGTCAAAGGAAATGCTTCAATGAATTATTTGTGTGAGCCTTTGTAATAAGCTGATAAAAAAAAACTTTCCCAAACCCAAACCCTAATCTGAACATCTGTGTGTGTATAATCACGAAATCACACCTCTGTTCATGCACTACACATTTAGAACTCAACATGAAAAACCAGGAAGTGACACTGTCAAGCAGTCGTGGTTTCATTACTTTTTTGAAGAAAAAAAAAAAATTGCACCAACCCCCACTCCTCTCATCAATTCCCCCCCATCCTAACCTTAGCTTTGGGTGTGCACAGGTACACACTTGGTTGCACACATGCAACTGTGGTTGGTGCGTGTACTCGAGTGCTGCTAAGGGAAGAGGCGATGACAGGAAAATATGCTGTGACCACAATCCAGGTGAGTCATGTGACCATGCAGCCAGCTCTCTGCACTCCAAAACAGTGCAAATCTGTGATCATGTGGACGTGTTTGCAAAGATTTGTCTTTTTCCTATACCATTATTTCTGGAATACTGTGAACTTAAATTGCATTTTTCTGCAAGACATCATGTTCCGCATGCAAAATTCTACATGCATTTCCAGTAATATGCACAACAACAAAAAAAAATTTAAAGAAAAAAATTAACGCAAAAAACAAAAACTACAGATTCAATTAAATAAATTCATTAAACAATACTATGCTTTTAGTCAGTGCCTGAATCTATGATAGGTAGGCGTGATCTTAGATAAAAGTCTTTTAGAGCTGCAGAAACCAAGACACAGAGATCAAAGAGAAAAAGAGAATCAGTTAAAAAAAAAAAAACTACAACTTCCTTTCTGCAAGCCACTTTCACCTATGTAAAAAAACACTTTCATTTGTGAGTCTAATAACAGCCTCTGTCTACCACTGATAATAAATAAATAAGAAATAACACCTTGATGAAAAACATTAATTTTTATTATATCGAAATGTTACTTTAAAGCTAGCCCTAATACTGACCCTAGTTATTATTATTATTATTATTATTAGTAGTAGTAGTAGTAGTAGTAGCATTGGTCTCATATTACTTGTATATTGTTAAATATGTGTATGTTTATTCTTTTATGCAGGTTTATCCTTTTTTATATCATACAAAATATTTTCCATTACTTGAATGTATCTGCATTTACTACATGTATATCTATTTCTGTTTATTATTATTATTATTATTATTATTATTATTATTATTATTATTATTATTATTCATAATCATCATCATCGATTACCAACATTATTATTATTATCTACCTAACATTACTTTTACAGCGTGTAATATAATGTAAAATATTTTTCTAATATTTGCATTTATTTATCATTTAACTTATTTATTTTTATTACCATTATTTTTCCATTTAATTATTGTGATTTATTATTATTATTATTATTATTACTACTACGACTTATTTAAATACTTACATATTACCTTCAAACAGAATGTTTAGTTCAAATAAGATTTTAAAAAATTATTTATTTATTTATTCATTTATTTATCACATTTTTCCCCCAAACAGTAAAAGGAACCGAAAGTCAAAAAAACATATTTCAGAGGAACAGAAAGTAGACTCACATTTTTTTTTGTTTTGTTTTTTAAAAAACGGTAGCTAAATCTGAACATCCCTCCTACGTGGAACAGATCTGTGTAAGCTGTGGCATGACTGCACAAAACGTACCCAGTGATTCGCATCACATTTTCTCTGAAAAAATTGGAGAGAAAGTTCATGGTTCAGTGAATTACTCCTGGGTCTGTAATTGACTGTCATGGGATTTACATTGACAAACTTCCGACCAATTGCATTTAACTGCAACGTCTGAGCTATTTATAACTGCAGGATATTTAGCACATGTATAATCAATTCATTTCTAATCACGTCATCGCTGTAGTAATGCAGTAAATGTGAATAATTTCTTATTTGCTATTTGATAACAAAAAAGGGAAATTGACTTTTAATATACAGTATAAATATTAAGTTCAATAATATTAAAGAGATCAAAATGACACTATTTTGTTACACATTTATTAGTGTTCAGCAGCCTATAAATATCAATGGCTTACATGTCAAGGATTTACATTCATAATAATGCAGTACTGCATGTTTTATTTTATATTTAGTACATACAAGAAAATGTGAAATGAATATATAAATATGAACATTTAATGCCAGTAAATATCCATAACTGAAAAAGATATCACACTTTTCTCAACTAGGACAAAATATAATAAATAGATAAGAACTAGGTATGCTGTTTCTGTTTGACTATCAGGCTAACAATATGAGCTACCAACCTCGAACATGTCATGCACCTCGGGTACAGTATGGAGTAGTTATGTTTCCAAGAGCGTATATGATAAAATAAAATCATTAAAGATCTCTAGAATTCACCGATATTGCCAAAGCATGCTCTTTTTCCCCTCGAGGCAAGGCATTTCCTGTACCAAGATGTCTTGATTGAATAAAGCAGTTTGGGTGAAATAATAATAATAATAAAAGACCCATCAATGTAATCAAGTTAACTATGGATTAACTGTGTCTAGATACATAATCATTACATCATGCTTCACGTCCAAAAATCCATCCTACTTGCACACATTTGGCACAGAAATCCAGAAACATACTCAAAGTCATTCTCAACCTTTCTGGAAGAACGCAAAAGAGTGACTCTAAAGGTCTCCACTGAGCAAACTCTACTATCACATTATCAACTATCATTGCTTAGCCACCGTTGCTGATCATGCTGGAGGATGCGCCGCTGTCGCGCCGCGTGTCCAGACCAAGTTTCTGCAGGTCCACACCCATGCTAGCCAGGACCTGGAGCAGGGTCATCTCTTGCTGCGTGGCCTGGTCGATCAGTGCAGGACACGTCGGGTTGCACTGAGGCCACTGGCACGTGTCGATCAGGTGGAAGGGGCAGCCTTTGAGTGGTGTCTTGCTGTTTTTATTGGCCTCCTGAAGACTTCTGTCCCAGCACTGGAGAGCACGACTAAGAGACGTGCCCTTCACTTGGAAGTCCATCCAGTTACTGCAATAAGATTGGAAAGTGGTGACTGCAGGTTCAAGCACCATGTGATCAATCAGAAGAACATGGTTAGTCTTTAGTAACTTTCGTTTTGCCTGTTTGGTTAGTTGAATGTGTTCAATTAAGTGTATTTGTAACGCGCACAAATAAAATCATGAGGTCATTTGATGACCCACGTAAAACCCGGGTGGTCCGTGCTATCATTACGCTCAGCGAGGGGCCACAGGCTAGGTGTGTGAAAGTGTGAGGCGGCATTTTGGTGACATTCAGAATGTGACATGATGGATGCGTGGCCAAAAACAGCAGCATGAGCTCACTGTGCGAGCCTGCAGTGTCCTTACCTTTTAGTGATTAGTGTGTGGGACAGGCAGGACGGGGCAAACACAGCGCTGGAAAAGAAGAAAGCATGTTGGGAGGGGCTTATCTATTGCATAAACCTTTCTATAGAAACCACATTGTAGCTTATCTAAACTACATGTTTAGTGTCGCACTGTTCTAGCTGGAACTATGTATCGTTTGAGGTACTGTAGAGTAGCTATACAATATGAGTGCACCACTTACGTCACATCTTTAAGGGAGTTTTTCAGTTCTTTCCCGAGATTCTGCATGTAGGTCCATTGCTGCTCGGAAAGGGATTGTGCGCCCATGTAAATGTTCTCCAGGCGCAACTGTTCCTCATCGAAGAGCCACTGAACCACAAACAACGGCGCTGCCGAGAACAGATTTTACTCTTCCACCACTGAATTTTACATCTGATCTTTACATCTCAATGCTGCAAAGCCTGGGTTATGACTATTATGAGTCAAGAAAAATACCTTTTAAGACTAACAGACCACAGTAGTTGAATGGAAACCCTTAAACATTTTATACTTGGTTCTGAGTACGCAAACTCACAGCTCAGGAAGGAGTACAGCTTGTGTCCGAAAAAGCACTGCCACTCCTCTCCTCGCTTGTAATGCTGTTTACACTTCTCAGGAATAACTCCGCTCCACATTCTATGGAAAAATAAATAAGTTACAGAATTAAGAAAAGAACATACAAGAGAACATTTTTATGACTTTACCGTAACCCTTTCTTGATCGCATCAACCGGCGTGCAAGAGAGACTGTCTGGACACTCTTGAGCCTTTTGCTGCTTGCTCTCCAGAAACCAGCCAGAATCGACCAAGCCTCGAACCTGCACATCTGCACCTAGTTGCTCTAGCTGACTAGCCACCTTCTCAATGTTCAGCAACACACCTGTACCTCCAGCACTGCAGGAAAGACAGAATGGATATGTTTGATCTCAGTTGCGATAGAAGAGTACATGGCATGTCTCGTTGGTGTGATAATTGCGTGCGTGGCCGTGCATTCTTTTTTTGGCCGACCAAACATGCCACTAATCTGGGAAGAATCTCCAGAATTCAGCATCCCATTGTGGAGGGATATACATAGATATTATGTCATAGCGGTATACATCTTCGTAGTGGACGACAGCACAAGCTGAAAATAGAGCTCCTGCCAGGATAATGTGTGCTGCTCGGATGGTGCCGGCAAGAAGCTGGTCCATACATGGAGAAAGCGTTGAAGCCCTCTGTGCCAGTGCCTCTGTGTCTATTGTTTCCAGTTACGTGTTATTGGGATCTAAATGTATCTTGACAGCTATAATGAGCTGCGCCGCTACTGATGTTTATCTTGGCCTTACAAAGCGTAACAAGATACAGTCATAGACATACCTCCCACTCTGATAAGCCACTTCATTTAATAAAAAGATTACCATAGCGCTGTTCAAATCTTCATTCTGATTGGTCTAGAGTGGGCGTTGATTCATTTCCTATAACATAACATTTAAAACGTTTCCTACAATTTCAATAGTAACAACCCGTTCAAAGTGGTTTTTATGGAGGATGCTTCATATAAACCGATTGAAAACCATTTTCTTTAATAATACACCCTGTTGTGTTCTATTCCTTAGTTATTACCTCGTTCCAGCAAGCATCACCACCTTGGCCTGTTTCAGTCCTCTTGTTGCAAGATCTTTGATCATCTCCCGAATGATCACAGATCCCATGAAGGAGTACTCTGACATGGAGCAAACACAAACATAAAAAGGTTTTTAAAAAAAGATGCAGTTTCAAAGCTTCAATTAATGTTCCCATCAATCACTTTGACCCGGACTTTGGCTTGGATGTTTGTGCCAGATGTGCTGGTTTGAGTATTTCTGGTCTCCTGGGATTTTTACACCCAGCAGTCGGTAGAGTTTACCCAGAATGGTACAAAAAATTAACCAAAAAGATCATACCAGCAGCATTTGAGAGATATAAGAGGACAATGGCCATGTTGAAGTTGACAAGAAGGTTGTGGGAACTCAAACAACCACTCTTTACAACCATGGTGAGCAGAAAAGCATCTCAAAACACATTAAACCTTGACAACAATGTGGACAGTTGGAAAAAAAAATGTATATCATGTGTGCTTTTTGTTAGGCCATTGAAGGTGAGGTGTTTCTGATGAAAAAAATTTAATCAGTAGCTAAAAAAAATATTTCGAGTATACTTTGCTCCCCTATGTTTAATAAATACATTAAATTCACTGAACCTTTAGACAAATTTCTATCTATACACTAATAGAAGATTGAGTGTCACCTGTTTCTTTCGCTTGTTTAGTCTTTGGTGCTGGTTTGCTCCCACTCCACACATCGCTAGAACAATAGGGGACAAACCTGCTCACAAAACACAGATAACTACATTAGATACACTGTACAATGTCCTCAGTTCCACAACACCTGTTTTCACTATTACACTTCTGATGCACTTACACAATGTTGGCATTGGACCAGTGTGGATTCTCATCGGCCTGTGGCGACAGAATTCCAGTTCCTAAAACACACACAAATACACACACAGATTCACAAGCCTCATGACAGAGAGAAAGACTAAATGTTGGTTTGCATGTTAAAGCTACAGAAAGTGATAGATAGCGTCCTACCTTTGCGTGTCTGAGGCCAGTCCGTTGAGCTCATCAAGCGAGGGATATTTTTATATCTGGAATCACAGGTCTCTTTGTTGTAACAGCACCAACCACCTAAAAATAATTCACTAATATTAGTCGGACATCCGGTTTGACTAGGGCAGCCCCATTAGGCTGCCGTTCAGGCTCTCGAGGTATGGACCACCTGCACCAGCAACGCTTGTAAAAGCAGCAGCAAGGGGCATGGCTGGTACAGGAATGTCTAAGAGTGTTAACCCTCACATTAATAAATAAGGCGGTAGGAGGATAAAAGTATTAAAATGAAACTTTCAATATTTAATTTTTTTATTTTTTCATTTAACTCAGTAAAATTGCACTCACTGTAGTCTATCTGCTGATGAGGAGCTAGCTATTAGCATTCAGCTAGTTACTATCATGCTAGTTATATGAGGATGAGGAGCTAGCTATTAGCGTTCAGCTAGTTACTATCATGCTAGTTATATGAGGATGAGGAGCTAGCTATTAGCGTTCAGCTAGTTACTATCATGCTAGTTATATGAGGATGAGGAGCTAGCTATTAGCGTTCAGCTAGTTACTATCATGCTAGTTATATGAGGATGAGGAGCTAGCTATTAGCGTTCAGCTAGTTACTATCATGCTAGTTACCGTTTGACAAATTTATCATAGAGCTGTTGTTAGCCTTAGCTAATGTTTTGCTTACTTACCAGGGTTCCTTAATGAAAGTACAAGTAATTTGTCATCTTCAACTAAAATCAAATATGAGAATAGCTCTTTCTTTACTTTTAATTTTAACACAAATGGGGTTATGTGACTGTTAGTTTTAGATATCCCTGTTATAAAATTGCATGAAAAGCTAAATCACACTGAAAAAAAAAAAGTTTTTGTTTACAGAACAAACATTGATCGAGTTATGAGCAAAGTCAAAGTTCTAATAATTTTTCTGTAAAGAGATGAGATTGAAAATTATTTTAAACTACTGAGCAACATACAGTATAATATCTTTAATGTCACAGGTGTTATGAATACGTAAGCGATGAATAAGCAAAGAATTAAAAACTTCAACTTTAAACTTCAACCAAACTAAGACTTTTTAAGTTGTCAAAAACACCTCGAAAAAAGAGCGTGCCTCCAAGAAGTTGAGCGGCGGTCAAAATAACGCCAAGCAGAGCATTTAAGCCCGCTGACGGCCCCTTGACAAAATTAACCTTGTTTTAAATACTCACCCTCCAAAAATATCAGCCACCTCTTGCTTCCTTTGAACTCCTTTAGGTAAAACCTGTGGACGGCAAATAAATATAGAAGAGAGGGAGAGAATAGGAGGAGGTTACACATGAGCTTGGGACGTGCCGTCGCCATATCGGGACATTTTCATAATAGAGCTTGTTTCATTATCCAATATTTATTCATCTGTCCATATTAGAATTTTATATAATAATTATCAGTATTTTTATTTTTTTTTATATATAATGTATATCAAGCTAAACTATAATGTAAATGATTGAAGTCTTCAGGAAAGGATTACTTACTTTCTCTTTATAATGTCAAGCTACCCTATTTATTTATTTTAGGAACTAGTGATGGATTAACAGTTTATAGCTGCTACAGTGTAAGTGATAACAGGAACTAATTTGTTTTGTGAAAATCCCACAACATTACATGTAATCACAAATGGATAAAAATACACAAAGTTGGTCTGTAATTGTAAGACTGAGGAAACACCGCCGCTCTTATGATCTCACCCAGCCGCAGTGCCGTCGTTGCACGTAGCCGGCGTGTTCTTCAGGAGGTGCAGCTTCATGTCATCGGCCGGCTTGTTCACGGCTGCTGCCTGCTGGGTCCCCACACGTGTGCCAGAACTCGTCCCAATGTCATCGTCTAGGCCAGTCTCTGCAGATGTACTGCTGGGTTTTTTAACTGCTCTGCCGCTCGGTTTGGCATTTCGGTTGTTCTGGCAAAAAACGCCTCCCAGCATGAGCAGGAATATTACGTGACACAAGATCTTCATATCCAATCCAGCAGGACCTCCTTTGGGGGAAAAAAAATGGAAAGAAGAAGAGTAAATTATCTTTAAAAATGTCCTTCAAGACTATGACAACATTGTTAGCCTCTATGTTAGCCATTTTATAATATGACAAAGCAATTACTCACACGAAATAATATGAGAAAGGACATTCAAGTGTGTAAAACGAACTACAAATTGCGTCTATGGCTTTCCAGATGAAATCAGTTAAAATAAGCAAAGTTATCAGCCAATAGAATATTACACAATATAATAAATATATAAAATCAAAATTGTGTAACATTTGTCATTATTATGCTGCTATATAGCGAGAAAAAAAATTCATTTATTTAAACAAATTTTTTGCTCTTTTATGCTGTAAAATTTCTTTCTTGTAGGAAATGCTTGAACTATGCAGCTATCTTCTTAACAGAATAACATTTCAAGGTTAAAATAAGTATAACTGTCTAGAACTTGAATGAAATGTAATTAACTTTTTATGAGGAATATTGTATGAATGTCTTTATTTAAGACATTATCATATCATAAGGCAAAATATATAAAATATGATGGTTTTGCTATAAATTATATAATTCCTACTAATTTTACTTATTTTATGCTTAAATTTGGCTTTATGGAAAAATATGTACCAATGTAACAAGACAATGAAGTTTAAAATGAGGGAAAAAATAGACAGGGATGGATTTAATAATGGGATGCGTGTTCTATAATCTTACATTACATTACTAAATAAATAACAGTGAGAAATAGTAGGTAGATTTACCAAGGTTTACATTTTTTCGGAATAGGTTAGAGTTAGTCTACTCACCCTTGAATTGTCTTGAATTCAATTTTGTTGACTTTCGCAAAATGATCCACCAATCGTATCTTGAAATGAGTAACTGTGTCTAGCAATATTCTATATATATAAGTCTACTCACCTTGACTCATGGTTACAACTCAACCTACATTGTGACATATATAGTTAAAATCACTGAATAATAACAAATTGTGATCAAATATTCACAGCAAAAGAAACATACCCTTTATAATCACCCGGTCCTGGTCACCTTGTTCTTTGGAGAACTCTTCTGTTGTGTGGACCACCCTGGCCTCCGTGAATGAATCGAGAGTTATTGACTTGATGGTTTATTGAAGCGTGCAGCGATGGTCTTGGACTATGGATATGGATGTGCTAGGTTTTATAGTGCCACCATATGGATTGCATTTCCTAGCATCTCCCCCCACCCCACGCACTTTGAGCCAGTGCCAGCTCCGAGCTGTAACTGATGACACACCGGGGCTGGACGCTTGATGCCGAGGAGAAAAGATAACAGGCACTCTACCAACCATATTTCAAACGCAGGCCCTACCCCTCGAACTGCGTCCCACAACTACTCCTCCCTCACTGACGGCTCGGGCCGGCTGTGATTTAAACACCTACATGGCTGAAATACCTGCACGGCCCTTCAGATACATGGCATGCAACAGGTCAGTGAACGTCTACTACACGCTCGAGTGAGAAACACGAGGTCCTGAGTTAAACGGTGCTTGTACAGCATGTCAGTCATCAACAAGGATGTCTAACAAATACCGCACCCAATACATTTTAGCATATCATAAAATTAAATCAATCTAATGTATCTAATATTTCTCATTGAAAGATCATCAAGCTCGAAATTATTTAATCAATAGAATTTAGCTTAATTTTGGACAATTTCATGGCAAGTTCAAGGTTAATTTGGAAATATATTTATAAATTGACTTAACAGCTGACTGATTGAATGCCTCTAATCTAATATCTTCTTTCTAATGACCCCAATCTAATACCCCTGATGAAATACCTACAATCTAATACCACAAATCCAATACCTCCAATCTCATACCCCTAATTTAAAACACAAATCTAATACCCTAATTTAATACCCCCAATCTAATACTGCCATTCTAATGCCCCCAATCCATCATTAATCTAATACCACTAATCTAATAGAAATGATTATTAAGATAAATTTGCCTATTTTCACTTGCTAGATACTTTTTAACATTTTGAACATTTTCAAAATAAATATAGCACAGCTAATAATCTGTTAAAAATATAAAACGTTTATTGGTATCTCTTATAAGACAAAGAAAAGCTCTACTAACATCCTACAGCATTCTTAAAAAAATAACAATAAATTTTTTAAAAATTATATCAACTATGAGTGGCATTCAAGTCAAACCAGGACTTACATCTGGTGAATGAAAGCGTAAAAAGCGATTGATATTTACAGAAGATATGAGACTCTTTACTCTTTACATGAGACTCTTTACTGCCGGACTCTGATCCTGGCCGAGGTGGTTTGAGGCCCACTGCAGCCGTTCCCATGAACGTTTAGCATGTAGAAAGCATGTTTGTTGAAAATTGACTGATTACTTGCCGCACCTAGCGGAAGAGACAGACCTGTCTGTGGGAACTTTACCCACAATCATTCATCAACACTACTTGCACATTACAGGAAGTCAGCTTGGAGTTATTGCCACATCCCCCGTACAGTCCTGACCTCCATTTCCACCTATATGGGCCAGTAAAGAAGTTCCTAAGAGGCCCTTTAACGTGATCATGACCGATCCATGTCCAAGCACTAGTGATACATAATAAATAAATAAAAAAGAAATAAAGAGAGTTTTTACTCTTCTAACATTGTTCTGCTATTCTGCACAATCAACAATTCCGCTTTGATTTACTTATATTAAGTAAATATATATGATTTACTTATATCAAAAGCATTTATGTTAATTTGTGGTGCACAGACACATTGTGCTATTCGTGTTTAAAAAACTTTTTTGATTTAGCCTCTGCAGCCTCACTCTTATGATATTTTATCATTTTACTTTTATATTTACTTTTTTTGTTACATCAATAAAAATCATATCAGATTTTCCATGCTGACTTGAATACTGTGAATGAAACATGATGCAAAAGCAATTCTGTGAACACAGAAAATTCTTTGATTTTATTTTTAAACCTGAAAACACTGAGACCTCTGAGGTGGATCTTTTATTTTCCTAAGTGAAATGTATTCTAAATTAATATTTTATTTGCAGAATCTTGTAAATGAAATTTGAATTTGTGCTCTACTGGTCTAGATAAGCCAGCTTGTATGGTATGGTTCATTTTTATTTAATGCTTTAATGATTTATTGTTTTATTTATGCAACCAAATAATGCTAAAAATGCCAAGTATCTTGTGTCAATGCCGTTATTTAACGCAGTAACTATTTAAGATTTGACACTTTTTAAAAACAAGTTTTACAGTGTTGCGTGACGTTAAGATATTTTTTACTTTTATCGTGATAAGATATCCGAGTGCTTTAAAGCGTTGCCAGAAAAATATTTCACATACATGAAAATATTCGAGTAACGAAATATCTAAACAAGTCATCCAATGACATCGCTTTTTTGGATTTGATCTACCGAGCTTTCATTCTTTTGCTATTTAAACGCATGCAAGCCTCATTCTGTCTTCCCAGAAATCATTGCAACAATCTGTTAAGCAGACCTCAAAACACTTAAAAACCTGCGAGAAAAAAAACACTGGTGTAAATCAAGCAAGAATGTTTAGAAGAGAAAAAAAAAAAAAGCATTTAGATGGCATTGTGCGGTCTTTTATGTCTTTGATATCTGCTTCAACAGATTTTTGCAGAAGCTGGCAACAGACAGCGGCTCTTGGGATCGATAGCGCAGACTCTGGAGCGTGGCTGGAGCTAAAACACCCACACACTCTTACCTCGAGAATGACCAGATGCCTGTGATGCCTCATTGGGTCAAAGGGAAGACAATGACACATACAGAGTACAGTCAGGGTGGACCAATCACAGAGAAATTACACTTTAGTGGAAGTATCGTGCCAAAAATGTACTTAAGTGAAAGTTGAATGTTTGTAAAAAGTACATGAAAGGACATTAATGCTGCGTTCTCATGTGATAAGTAATGTTAGTTATTTAAAGGTCCTGTATTTTTTGTTACTTTAACAAGTTAACACAGCTCCCCTAAAGTGTGTGTTAACTGAAATACCCTCAGATAACTCATCCTTTTAGTCCTCAACCTCCCTTCATTTCACTCCTCTTCCAAACACGACATTTTGGGGTCTATGCAAATGAGCTACCACCGAACCAGCTGTGTTGAGCAACAATCTTCTTATATGAGGTCACATATCTGAATATCTAATAATTATATTATATTATCTAATACAATATAATTGTCTTTATCCCCGGCCAATACAAAAATGCAGTAAGAATATTCTTTTTTTTTTCTTTTTTTTTTTGTGCATACACAAAACACATCCATCTGAATGTCTAAAAGCGACTAAAAAGTGAGTTTTGCATAATATGTCCACTTGCAGCTATTAGGAGATGTCTTTATATCATTGGCTAAAAACATCATTTAACCTGTAAATTTGCTAACGAATAAAAACAAAAGTAAAATATCATGTAGATAACCAATATTTATGATAGCAACAATCTGACATGCTATGCAATTTTGCTAGCTATTGCAATCTGTGGCATCCTGCAAAGAAAACATGCTAACTGAAAAAAAAAAAAAAAAAAAAAACCCCAATGGGCAAACTTACATGCTTTTTTTTTTTTTTTTTTTTACAAATTCCACAATACAATCTTGTGGCTTGTTCATATTCAAGCTTACATGAATAGTTGTAGTGCTAACTACACTGCGTAGCATGAGAAGGTCATTGCAGATATCAAACTGAGGCAATTCCTCCTGTGTTTTTATTTTGTTTTATTTTCTTCATTTGTTACTAAACTGAAATAATTTTTTTTTTAGGAAATTAAGGAATGATGCATTGGAGCATAAAACATTTTCTGGCACTTATGCTGATTATAATTTTTCTGATTATTAAGTTTCCATTCATTTAACTCTATAAGGCATTCTGTGATGATTTAACTGTAAAGAGATTGGTTATCTTGAGCTGGAATGCCTTTTCAGAAGGTCATGGGCTAGGACGAGGTGTGTGTCATCGCCGCACTACAAGCAAGCTACATTTCTCAGCTGACACCCATCAAAGCATGCCACGCTGCTGGGAATCGTAATAAATTGCATTTTCTGCGCTCCAACATGCAAAAAGGTCGTGATCGACAACTAAACCCAATACCCAAGATTTAAACCGTTGCATTTTACATGCTTGGTGCATGACTAGGACGTTTAATGCATTGAAATCAATGCATGGAATTAAACACTTTAAAGTCTAGCATCACCTGACATTTATGTCCAATAGTTGGGCTTGAAAAGAAAAGTGAAAGAAATACGCATAATGTGCGTAACGAGCGGTAGAAATGTCGTTCTCGTTCACAGAGCACCTGCACTAGGACACATAAGGATGACGAGGGATTGCGTGGCTTAGGCGCATCAATCTCCTGACATGGCACGTAAAGCTTTAAAGGATTAACGCAAAGTACAAGTTACTAACAGCAGACATTATGGAAGGTGACATGCTCACCTTGTGGTTGGATCGATAGCTTTGTGTGGCTCAAAAAAAAAAAAAATAGAATGGCATGACTGGTCGCAGTCAGCATATAAGATTATTTTTTTCTATTTAAAGAATAAACACATTTGTTGTCAATGTTGAAGGTCTTTGATGATAAATGTAGTTTTAAGAAAAGACATATATGAATATGGTCTAGAGCAGAGTGCAGCCTACATGCATGTGCAGGACCAGTGTGAGCTCCCTGTTACAGGCCAGGGTAGGGAACATCATCAGCATGAGCCTGTGGAAGCGATCAGCAGTTACCTAACTGGGTCATACGCTCCAAGAGCCAGCCGAGGCTCATGACAGAGGCAAGTAGCTACGTGGCCTTGGAGTCAGCGAACACCAGCGCTGTCATGGGCACTGATTGATTGCCGCAAGGGTCGTGTCGCTTTGAAACACCTAACATAAGCCACCCCAGCTGATCCAAAACGTGCCAACACAACTGCGGGCCCCCGAGCGGTGAGATGACTTACAAAGGCAAACATTCATACATCCACTCATGTGCTCGCCTGTTCCAAATGACACTAATGTGCATTTTACTGTCATGTTTGCATGAGTGATGGAGCTACAGCTTAGCATCGGACCACGCACATGCTAACTTCTCACTCACAAGTTGAGTGCACTTTTAGCGAATGGCAAATGTGATTGCATCTAGATTAGAATAGCCGGTGTTTAAATGGCGAGTGTGATTGTGGACATGAAAATTTATGAAAATTGTACTAGTATATCTGAAGCAAAAAATTTTTTGTCCAGTCTCAATAAACTCAAAAAGTTCAATTAACAAAAATCAAATGAAAAAATTCAAATCTTTAATATCATACTGTACCGTTAAAATAACTTAAAAACTTCCGAATAAAACTTTAGAAAGATGAGATTGCTAACTATGCTGACTAACCCTAAATTTGTTTGCGTAAATGTTTGTTGAGCTGCATTGAGAAGAACAATCTTCATCCTTGCACACGTGTATGTTGATGTACAGTCTAGATTAATTTTCTACATTCTACAACAATACTGGGCCTTTTTTAAAAAACACATATGGCATCAGGTAATTTATTAACAACAACAGCAACTGTCAGTTGTTATTTTAAGACATGAAGGTCAGCTGATCTGGAACAGTTCTTGTAAGAACAGTATTGTGTCGAGTGCGTTTGCAAAACCCATCGAGCTCCATGATGAAACTGTCTCTCATGAAGACCTTCCCAGGAAAGCGAGACCAAAACTTACCTCTGCTGCAGAGGAGACGTTCGTTTAGAGTCACCAGCCTCAGAAATCACCAATTAACAACCAGCACCAGAGCAGAAGTAGCAGATATACATCTCAACTGTTCGCAGGAGATTAGTGCATATTTTGGATGCCTTCAGCATTGTTTTTAGGAATTTAGAAAGCAATAAAAAATCAGGAAAAAATCACAGTATTTGAAGGCGGGTCCAAACTTTTCACTGGTATTGAATGTGTAAACGTGCTTGAATATGTCTAAATTAGCCACTTAATTAAGCCTTAATTTCCTCTTGAATTCAGGTTGAACGTGAGATTGCCTAGTGGAGAACGAATTTCGATTCTATTTAAGGACAATGCACTGCTGTTCATCTCACATGTCCATGCATGGACCCGACCTGAATATGAAAAAAAGCGAACAGGTCCTTTATGATGTGTATCACAGCCCGGATTCTGCTGAAAGGACTGAGCTTCTGAGAAACCGCAGACCAAGCACCACCCACACCTCAAAGTGGACCATTAGTTCATTTTAAATTTATCACTACCTGACAGATAGCGTTTATGTTAGGGCACACAACTTATAAATGAATCCTTTGCCCTTTGCCCTTTGCATCTATATGGTAGACATTTTAGGTGGCACCATAAGTGTCATCAAGGTAGTCGATGAAAATATACAATGATACCAGATCATTTTTTACTGATACTGATATGGTATAAATGGGGAAAAGATTTAGGACAAGTATGTTCCCGTGCCAAAACCTTAAAGACGTGTCTGTCCTGTTGTTTAAGAATACTGTAGGAAAACAAACAAACAAACAAACAAAAAACATTTTTGCATGGGTTTTTATTAACAGCACGAACCAATGAGATATGATTTATGGTGATATATAAAATACATTTTATAATTGGAACTAGGACATAAAGATGCACAAGGACTGGATGTTGTGAGGCAGGATGAGCTTTAGACCTTAAGCTTCGTGATTGATGGTCACTTTCAAAGCCAAGAAACACAATGATCTGCATCCGAAAGTTTTTATGAGCGCTGTGGATTTATATTAACACCGCTCGCAAAATTTACAGCAGCGATTTTTCACAGTCTGAGGACCAAGCCAGTTTGACTTTTCAGAGCCCTTTTGCTGATTTCCTGCTCAATGTCAGCGCAGATTCTTCTCAGAGGTGAACTTAGGCAAAGCGCTCGTGCATCAGACCATGAAAAGCAGTTACGCATAGTTAAGCATGAGCGATTTTAACCAAGAGATTAATCCTATAAAAATTACAGGAAGTGTATGCCAAAAAAAAAACAGGATGATATAGATGTTAATTTTTTATGGTTTGCTCTTATTAACACCTGCAGTGTGCCTGGAGTCATCACTCATGGTTTTATTTAACGATAGTTTTGTCACCCTTCACAGGTGCCAGATATGTCTCTGTACAAAGCTTGTCTCTTTTTTTAAAGCCTTGCATCATGAAGATGTCAACACTATTCATCTGAAACTAAAATAATCCCCTGCCTTGGCTTAACTTTAGATTGGATGCTGTGTAGATGCATGCTGTAATGCTGCAAAGGTGCCGCAGTAATCCTGATGTTTTTTGCTTGCGGAACCCTGTCTAGAACACGCAATAATATGATACTCATGACCAGAGGATGATTCATGCCTTAAAGTCAAATCAAGTAAGGATGACACAGGCTGCCGGTGTAGGTGTAGGTGCAGGTGCAGGTGTAGGTGTACAAGAAACGGCACTGTGCATGTGTGTACAAACAGTGTGTGACTCTGCAAGAGTAAAGAAAAGTCAAGCACTGACAAGTACATTGTCCCAGTATGGGAATGTAGTGCAAACTGGTATTACAATATAATAACAGTTGATGTAAGCAGCAAAAGAAAAAATGCGATGGCCAGTGTAGTACTGTCGCTTATGTTATTTTAGCACCAGTTTAATCAAGATATGTGAAAGAAAATATCAAAGGTAGTATAATGCTGCTTCAGTGGGGTGATGTTAGAGATCTGGACTGACTGAAATCTCCATAGGGTCCTGGCACAGAGGGATGTGTTCAGGTCGAAAATACTTTGGGGGTCTTTTTTGTCCAGGAAGGTGAGGGCCAGGTGGAGGGTGGCGAGCATAACATCATTTGTTGATCAGTTAGGATGATTCTTGAACTGCTGCTGAGGTTCCAATGAGGGGAGAGCAGGATCTTGATGTGACAACCTTCCCAAAGCAATTCATGAAGATAAAGAGGCGTGACTGGTGGTCTTGATACACCATGGGACACTGACGCTGCTCGGGGAGGCGTTGAAAATGTCCATAAGAATGTCTGCTGGTGTACAGTAAATGTCCCTTTTCCCAGTGCCAGATGGATGGTGGTGGTCCAGCAGCCTTCTGTGGAACGACCCTAGATACCTTTTTGGTCACTGCGAGGAGTGGTAGTCTTCCTTGCAGCCACACTGGTCTACACCCGGAAGCCAATTTAGATGTTGTTCAATCTGGAAGGGCGTCATCGCTATCACAGTCAGGTGATATTTTCCTGAAGTTGATGATGCAGCTTTCAAAGATCAGAAGGTGAACAGTTTAGAGGTTAATCATCTATTTGGTTTCTTCAATAACGATTGTCTCCTGGTTATAGTGCCAAGAACATCTGTTGTGAGCAAGGAACACAATCTGGTACATCACAGAGTACTATATACTGTACCGCACCTAGTGGCATTTTACTGTAGAGCATTCAGTAGTTCCCCTATTGCGGGATGTGTGGGATGGGGAAAACTGAAGAACGTGGAACAAACCTACATGGACACAAGCTATACAGTACCAAAAAAACAATAAACAACTCTATTAGACTAATAAACTCAAAATTGTCAAAACTTCTCCAAGACCCCAAAACACCTGCAGACCCCAGTGGGTCTTAAGGTGTTACCCAGTCATTTAACTTTTAAACTGAGAACAGAATGGCATCATTCCGTACTATTACTAACGGAAACCTTTGTGCACTTGCAAATTTAGTTTCATGAACACTTGTTTGCTGCAAATTCATTTCAGACCTGCCGGGACTAAAATCTGTGTTTCTTTGGTATAGAGTTTTAACTGAAAAATGCTTTTGAGAGACGAGCGGGGGGAGGAAATGTGGTAACCTGAAGGAAACCCACACAGTAATGGAGAGAACAACTGTTGTCCTAAGAAATGTACTATTAATCTATTACCCCATGGTTAATCTTCCAAATGGAAAACAGAGGAAATAGAGGAAACAATGACTTGCTTCATATATGGCTTCATGTGACACTCATAGTGAATTAATTTACTCTGAAATTTAATATGAAATAATTGGCCTCTAGCAACTTTAGAGTTGCATAGTCTATAGACATGGAATGTCAGTATATTTAGTGACAATGTTAATCTGATAGAACGAGAGGCATTGCACCAGTGGTGGTATAGAGCATAAACCCACTAGGACATTTAACTATATGTATCCCACCATGTCACAGGTGCTCTATAAACCTTTATTGGTCTGCCGCAGCATGGGTAAAAGTAGGTCAGTACAGTCTGCAGTACAGGTAAGACGGGAAGGCAGCTGCCTACCCACATTCAAAACCAGTCACAGAAGAACTTTCAGCAAGCAAACACATCTGGCAAGGTTGAGTCTTCTTAAACACTTTGCCTCCTTAGTAATCGCTGCGGAATTGCCCCCGTTCTGTTCACGGCTAATACGAGCTATACCGCTAAATCGCTACTAACACAAGGCTGAATTACAGACTGAAATCCCTCTCGAACCCCTGATCAAGGGCACTACTTGTGTGCAGAACAAGGGCTTGTACATCGTACATTTAGATTTCCACAAGATTTCCTTTTTACGCTATTTGGGATTCAACCCGGAAGTTAGCTGACCATTTAAAGGGGAATAAGTAGACATGTCAAGTGAATCTTGTATGTTTCTCAGGACTGTCCACCATCTCCATGGTTTATTCTCCTTAGCTTTTGGCTACATCGTACCAGTAAGAATTTAAAACGACCTTCTCCCCTGCTAATGACACTTGTTGTCTGTCGCCAGCTCCGCCGGTCGCGGTTATTTAGTTCTGCCTGTTGCAGAAGGATATGTGTTGGTGAAGCAAAATAACCGGTTAAATAACAAAAGAATCATAATCTGATGATAACAAATGACATTTGTGGAACTGTTGTATAAATGCAATATCACAGCTGCATAGAGCTGTACTGTATGTATGTATGCAAATATTGGTTCAAGCTTCTAGACACAACACTGTTGAATTTTTCATTCTAATTGGTCACTGGGTATTGATTAAAACAATTTGACATGAGTGGGGGGGGGGGGGAGTGCTGATGTGCTGAATATCAGCACTGCTGTGATATCTATAGAACACGGACTGTGCCCTCGTGCCTATAACTGCATTGAAGCCATGCTGATGTTCTGCACAACAGCACCCCCCCCCCCCCACCC